>JANHGN010021305.1:0-10473 GCA_024605025.1 Megaceryle maxima | reverse complement strand
GTGGTTTTTTTTTTGTTTTGTTTTGGTTTTTTTTGTGTGTGGTTTTTTTTTTTTTTATTATTATTATTAATTTTTTTTTTTTTTTTCTGAAAGGTTTAATGCCTTTGATATCAAGGAAGGAGGCTGGTAAGAGTTTTGTGTCAGGCACTAAAGCATAAGTTTCCATGTAACCATCTATGTGAACGTGTAAGCGTTTCTGCAAAATACCATATTAAAAAATGGCTGTTACGTTAATGACTTTGCTTGCAGCCTTTTCTACTTGTTAGTAGTCACTCTTCATAGATAGGAGCATGGAAAATAAATATTATCACTTAATATTGCTTCAAGTCAACTGTGAACTTGAACCAGCATGCACTTCCCATGCGATCAGCATGGCTTTTGACATGGATCATGTTGTATATTGTTTGCCTATTAGGCAGTTTTACTCGGTGCTTACAGCCAGCTTCGCTTTTTTGTTCCAGTGGTATCATTACTAGTTTCCAGGAGTTAATCATTTTATCTAGGAATTTCTTAACTTAAAATGAAAAAGGAAGGGGAGGGGGCAGAGGGGAAAGCACTGTTATTCATGTGCAAAACTCTTCAGCAAGTATCCTTTAGGCCTAACTTCAGTACAAACCCTAAAACTGAAGTGTCAGTAAGGATTGCACCGGGGTTAATTAACTACCTGGAAAAGTGGCAGTTTATACAGTTAGTTACCCATTATCAGGAAGGAGAAACTAGAACTAAATTGCCCTTCATGCTGTAGAAAATTCAAATCGTATAGGTAGCCAGTTCCAGAAGGCAAACCAGAACTCTTGCCAGCTGCAGAGATGGAGTTCCCCTCTCAGAGGAGGTGTGGTCCCCACCAGAACTTATTGGTGCAGATCTTCAGTGAGGAAAGCACGATGAGTTTGTCCGGCTGCGTTTAAGGCTTGTCTGCATGCTGAAGAACAGCACAGCACATCCTTGCAGCTCTTATCTACAGAGTGATGTGGTGCACTGGTAGAGGGCTTTGTCTTTATTCACAACACATTCAGTGTGTCTCGGCAGGGGAGGAAACAACACTCTTGTCCGTCAGCCTGTCCTCTGCCACCGTCTGCAGAATAAACTGAACTCTAACTCACCATTTGAGAGAAAGAGGGAAAGGTAAAGAGAGAAAGAGAGAGAAAGGGATTTGCTCTCTGGCTTATTCATACATTAGCTCTCTGCAAAGGCACAAAGCAGAAGGAGCAGCATCAGCAACCTTGCAAGCAGTGACTCTGTTTCCAATTAATATGGTCTGAGCTACTTTGAGAAGCCAATTTATTACTTACACATGTAACACTTGAGCTTTGCTGAAAACTGGATGTGCCAAGCACACCTTTGCTTCTGATTTATACATAAAGATTTGCATCTTTCACAGAACAAACCTTGTCAGGAGCGATTCAACCAAGGCAGGTAAGAGATTTCTGCATAAGTGTCACCTTCTACATTGTTAACGTCTGTTAACAAATATTACTTCTGGTGACAGTGCCTGGCTGTCACTGAGCACTTAGAATGACTGCATTTGTCCTTATGCTGTGTTGCCTTTGAGCAAGTTTAATCCAAAGAACATCTGCAGTATACTTTAAAGATGCATTTTAATTTTTTTCTTTAACGTTATATGTCAGAGTGAACTGTACACCTTGTAAGTTAAGTTTTGAGTGAAGTAATATGTTCCTAGAATGTGTTTTGAGATCTGTCTCTTGCTGTTTGTGTGATGTTTCATAATTAATTTACAGCGTTAAAAAAAAGAAAGAATTTCTTTGCTGTTATGTTCTGATGCATAGGATTAGTGCGCTGGTTAAATTAACTTTTCTAATGCATATTCCCAGCAGCCCAAATGATCTGACTTTTTTTTTTTTTTTTTAGTCTAGGGGGTTGTTACATCAACATGCAATTCAGCAAAAGTAAGGCAAGTAATGTGATGACAATTTACAAATACAGCCCGTGCCCAACTCTGTGAAACACAACATGATTTGATGATAATGCAGGACTGTGTAAAGAACAACACTGCTGATACTGATTGGGTCAAATAAAAACAAACCCCTTTTCTGGGCACAGGGTTAGAACCAGTCTTCTCTGCAACACTGTTGGAGACAGAGAGTATCTGAGAAAAATATATTGGAGAAGGTTTCATCTTAATGAAGTTTATAAGATGATGATTTTTTTTAGGCACTGGCTGGGTCTAATCTTGTGTGTCATACATCATTTTTGGAACTCCTTGTGCTTAGCATAAAAAATAGCCCGAGTGAATCACTGTTATAGGACGAGAGGGGAGAGCTAAGAGAATTGGAAGAGGATGAATAATCAAAACTAGTCTGACAGGGAGCTTGAAATTTAACCAACAGGTATTCTAGTAAGTGCATAAATAAACCTTTTCTCAAATACTTGATGCTAACCTGGAACTTCCTTATTTTCCATTTCACCTGTTAGCAGTCTTTTAATACAGAGCTACCCCTATCTGATTATTTCATATACAGAAGATTTTCAGTGCTAACAGTGACTTGATGACACTTTCTGTACTTCTTCATTTAACTTGGTCATATTACTGCTACTCAAAGTGGAACTTGGACCAGCTCTCACAGGGTCTGTGGTCTTAGGTTTCATCCTGTAGTGAATTATTGCAAGAAAGTGAGGCATTAAAATTGGGTGAATGTCATTGCTTGCCTGGACTTCTGTAACTTTTTTTCATTTGGAATATTTTAGTTGTGAAATGTGGATATTTGGTGTAGAAAACAAGCTTTTTGCACAGAATAGTATGAGTTTCCAAATCCATAAGAAGCCAAAGACTTTCTCTGCAACTTTTTCATGTGGCTTTTCAAGATGTGGTGATGTTCTGTAGGGAGAAAACAGCAGCTCTGCATTTCTGGGAGAAATGTTAAATCACAGTAACTCAAAAGAAATAAAAAAGCTGCTGCTGTTTCCTGTTAAGTTACTGGCCAAAATCTATAGGCTCAGAATTTTTACTTGTACCAAAGTAGAACAGAAAAAAAAACAAATCAAAAACCAAACCAAACAAACAAAAAACCCCAAACAAAACCACCACCACCAACAACAAAAAATGGAATAGTCAAAGGATAAAAAGTTAGAAAATACCTGATAGCTGTTTCTCACACTTTTAGGTATCTGTGCAGGAGGCAGCTTTGGGGTAGAGCCAACAAAATCTTGAATTAGATCACTTAAGTGAAACAAATCAATTTAGCTCCAGTGGCATCAGAGGACCTGTTGAGGGTCTGACTTCTGGAGAGCAAGCAATATATGTACTGGGATGTTAATGCTGTCTGCCTGGTTTCTGCAGGGATGCTAGTGCTGTCAGCTTGGCTGTGCACTGCAGGACTGGGTAAACTCTGTTCTAGCAAGGCTGTTTAAGGTTGAAGAGAGTACAGATTAAATGAAGAGCCCAGGATGGCAACTGATAGGGTCCTTTACACAGAAGGTCGTAAGACTTTGCATCCTATTCTGAGAAACTGTCTTTCCTTAGGAAATTGAGAGAGAAGCTGTGAAAGCTTGAAGGCACCATAGCACAGCTCTAATGATCCTCAGGACTCTCGTATGCTCCCAGAAGGTAGTTCCAGAATAAATGTGGTGCTACGGGAAGGCTGTGTCATGTATCACCTTAGTAAAATTATGTTTTACAAGAGCACAGAAGCAGTCTGTTGGAGTTGCCAGCTTGCTATGTAACCGCACCTGCAGGAGAAGTTTCTGGTCCTTGGATAGTCCTGGAGCATGTCTCCTGAACACCCTGATGGACCTTTGTCATCATCTGGACCTCTGTTAGGCCAGCAGAAGTCATAATAAAGAAAGGGCATAAATCACACAGGCAATGTCTGAGGGGAAGTGCTTATCTACCATAAAGCACTCTTCTCTTTCTGATGAGAAAGCACCAGAACAGTGACACCTTATGCCAAGCTCCTGTTCGGCACAGTATTTTAAAGAACCATCTGGGGAACTATTGCTTGTACCAAATCCGATCAAACTTCCATTTATTTCATTCCCCTCTGTGGTCTCTCAGGAGCAAAAAATGAGCCCAGTGCAAAGCACCATGTCTTGAAATAATTCCCTGTGTCTAGCGCGGGGAAATGAGCTGTTGATAGCACTTTGCACCACCCAAGGCGGCCCCTCTGCGTAACAGAGGATGAGAATTCTTTTTCATCTCCTTTGTCTTGTCCTGTCACAGTAGGAATAATGCCTACTGTTGTAGCCTCTGAGGAAATGCACATTCCTCATGCTCGCCACCTTTATCCCACCTCCAGGAGTTCTATTACATATTAGTCACTGGCATTTTTCAAAGTGCTGTGGTGCACTGGTCCATTGTTACTGAACTGCCACTTATTAATTCCTGTCACTTTAAGGTTTGCACTGAACAGCTTGAGAAGATATTTTTTTCCCCATACAGCACAAGTGTGGAGGCTTCTTCAGCTGAAAGTGTTTATACAGAAAATACATTTGTTTTCTTGCTTACTGAAATGAGAAGTTGATGTACACGTACGAAGTTAAGAAGCCCTCTATTTTTAACGTAGGGATTTTTGGTGTCATAGTAAATACACGAGTTGCCTGGTCTCCTGCTTCTATGATAAACAAACCACTCTCAAAGCTCACCTTTCCTCTTGCACAGTTTGTGGCATTGCAGGTGCTTTGCGTGGTGTTCCAGGGTCGGGACTCCTTGTTTGCCCGTATAATCCCATGTGTTTACCTGGTCTATTGTGTCCAAGTTAGACAAAGGAAAAATGCTCCATGCTTTCGTATGCAGCTTTCCACTTCCTCACTTCAAATTTGAAGGTCTTCCAAAACCTATTTTACTTTTACCCAAAAGATTTCTGACTTAGAAAGCATTCATCTCCTATTTCATCAAGAATGATACTCCTTCTTGAAGAAAAATACAACCTCTTAATGAACTGAGATATCTTTCACAGGGTGGAATCATTCAGCACCTTCCAATCGTAATAGATACAGAAATCGAGGAAAGGGCAAATGCTGCTGCACTTGCCAACACTGGGAATTCATTCTATAAAAAACAAAGGACTGTCTTGAATGAAGATGCATGTGGCTTGCCTGAAGCTTCAAATTCAGTAAAGTCTAAACTTGCAGCTTACATTTAAATTATTCTCTCGTGCAGTATAGTTTATTCACAGTATCCATGGAGTTGCCTTCTTGTTTCCAGTATTCTGATGTCTTGGAATGTAACGGTTCAGTTTAGAGAGGAAGAATATTTTTTTTTATCTTGTTTAGATTAAGTCAGGTTATTATTCTAAGCTGGCCCTGTAGTTTCCCATCTTTAGTTGACGGAGAGAGGCATGAACCTCTAAAAGCAATTTTGCAACAGGAGTCGAAGATAGATGACATGAATGAACTCGGGAAGTTCCCTCCTTGCTTCAGTGACTTAGGGGGAGCCTCGGTAACTCTAGTGGGCCTCGATCCCCAGCTGAGATGAGACATCTAGCTTTAAGCAGTCAGCTCAAGTAGTAATGGTAGATGTCTGTCTGTAGCCCTGTGATGGAAGAGCTTGTTCTAAAGGATTTGAGTTGGGATTTAAAACGCCGTAGTTGATGCAGATTCCAGTTGTCAATGCACCTGGGTCTTCCTTCACTATGTACCTGCTCTCTGACCCAGTTCTTCTCAAAAATAGTCTGTTACAGACAGATAAATTTGCAGTTTTGGCTGCAGACTTTTCACGATGGCCTTTTGGGATGGTGAAATAGATGTTGCTTTACTGAGGTAAGTCGCTGTGAGAACAGCGTGTCTGACAGTGCCCATTGTGAAAAGCATCTGCAGAAGTGGATAGAGAAAGTGGAAAAGTACAGTGGTTCATGCTAATTCCAAGTCATTTCTGAATTTGTCATGAAAAGCTATGTTCAATAGAAGCCTTCAAATGGATACAAGGTGCATTTTTTAGCTAGCAGGTAAGATCCTTTTAACATTAGAAAAGACTTGGAAAGAGTTTTTTTCCTGTGATTAGCTTAAACAGATTTCAGTGTGAGCTGCTGCTGAAGTGGGTGAACCTTGCCCCCTCAGTATTGTTCCACTCCAGCATGCTCCCTCCACATTTTCTGTGTCAGCACCAGCAATACTGTAATGATATGGGAATTTGGATCAGCTTAGAGATCTAGCTGAAAATTAATCCCGTAGAAAGAAGCTTATCCAGCTCCTTGCATGTCTGCACATGCCTTGTGCTGATGCAAGGGGAGCAGGGACAGGGTCGTGTGGTCAGGAGCTCAGAAAGGATAGAGTTGACCATTCCAGCTCTAGTGTGGCCTTAGGTTCAGAAAGTGTACCTTAAATAGTCTGTAAACTGTATGCAGGGGCAGTGCTTTCAGTATCTATATTCCACTTACTGCCTATGCTTAGGTTATCGATCCAAAAATGATTATGCCACTTGATATTCAAAATTGGTATCCAAATTCTGTTTGTATAACCTTATGGTAGGAACCCTCTTGGCATTCAAACAGTTCACTACTCGAGGAGCTGGAACGTGTTGATCCTGAGTGCATTCACTGATATTTTCTTTGACTGTTATTATCCAGTCAATAACGTGGATCTATAGCGCATGATGCATCCTGTTGTTAACTATTCATTCCACACCCTCTGATAGCCCTAAAGATTGAGGTGCAGTGAGTGTTGTGATATATGTTAGACATAGTCAGCGTGAGGATAAAAAAAAGGCATTAGTTGGGTATAGGAAAATCATGTGATTGGCTTGGTACCCAGAAGATTTAAAAATAATGAATTTGGGGTGGTTAGTTAACCCAAGGTCAAATCACACTTTCAGGCATTTGTAACTGCCACAAGTGGGGATATTTGTTTGGTTCTCCAAGCCTAGTCTTTTCATTCAAGCGCAGACTTCACAGAGTTAAGACATGGAAATCTCTCCACTAATATTATGAAATAAACTTTGCCATACAGGTTATTATGCAAGATTCAGAGGAGTTTTACAGCTGTTGTTCCTAATAGTAGAGCCTCGAGGCCATAATCCTTTCACGCCGATGAAATGCTGTAACACTTCTTGCAGGACTTTCAGTCCATTGCCATGTGTATTTTTTTTTTTGGTTCAACTTAGCACCTGAAAAAAAGAATCAGTATTGTTCGATGTGTAGATGTGATAGCAATAAGTAAGGTATAACAAGGATTAAGAGAACTCATTGCTGGGTGTCATTTCAGCCTGGGAATGCAAGGAGATGAAGTATCCAGGTTGCATAGGTACTTGGACAACTTAGTTGTCCTCATGTAGTTCCTGCAGTTTACTTGCCTGTCCCCTGCCTTTATGCCCAGCGTTACTTATATTTTTATACTCCTGTTCAGCATTGTCTCTGCATTTATGATATTTTAGGAAAAAAAAAAAAAGACTTTCAGGTGAGCTGTCTGTGTTTTCCTTTATGCTGTGCAGGGAATTACGACTTGTTGTAAAGTTGCTTTGAGACCCTGATAGAGTCACAATTAATTAGTTGCTGCTGCCAGATACGGATATGGTAAATAAAACACCGATAGGATTCCTATGGAAAGGTTGATTTAATACCTAACAAAAAGGATGGACTCCTGTGTATTACTGAATGTGAGTCTGAATGTTCAGGGGACAGATAATTGGAATAGTGGATTTTGACAGCACCAAGTCCCAGTGTCTCGTATAGAAAAGGTACTTCAGGGAGGGATGTGAGGGCAAAATGCTGGAGTATCTTATGGATTCAAGGATGCCTTGAAGGCTCTCCTGGAATCACAGTTACCCACTAAAGAAAGACCCACGCTGTCCAGAATTTGTAGCATAAAATCACCGAGACTCTGTAGTCACATATGTATCACAGCCTTTCCCCCCCCCCCCCAAAATGAGATGGTAAATAATAATTCAATATAGATTATATGCAGACAGCACTGTAATATTAAACTTCTAAAAAATGCAGACCCAGTTGAACTCTAAAACTATTAACTACCTTGCTAGAGACCTAGATAAGCATCTCACTTTCAGTGTATTCCATAAACTTTCCAAACACACCTTTATATAATATTTTCTCGTAATTCACTAACCATATGCAGTCCAACCTTCATCAACCCTCTGTTAATACTCATAGCTCATAAATGATGATTTATTTCCAGTAAGAAACATGTGGTTGGTCCAGATGTTCAAACAAAATGACTCCCAACAGGCTGGCAACGCAGGTTAATTCAAGAATGGGTAGGTCTAAATTTGTGTAGAACGAGATTTGCCATAATTCAAAATGAGGATGCAATGTAAGAAAGGCAGTAAAATGTGAAAGAACTGGAAACAAGCTGCTTTGCTCCTAGCTTTTAAGTGGGAGGAACATGTTATGTGCCTTCTCTGCATTATAGAGGTAGAAAAATATTTGTAATTCATTTAAGGAAAGTGTTAAAGTAATCAATATATAGTATATATATTTAACAGCAACTTTTTATTTCTTTGTTGACAAAGGAAAGTTAGTATTTCTCTAATAATTGGTAAATTATATTTAATTGTTGGTTTTAATGCTATTTGCACTCAGTGTCTTCTGTTGAATTTCTTATCCAGGGAGTCAACAGTGACTATGCCTAACACCAAAGAGTTGAATCTGATATCTTCCTTTGTTTCTTTAAAACAACTTCTTGGTTGTTGAATTTCTCTCCCTTTTAGCCGTGGATCAGGGAGGGCTGCAGGTAGAATGGTTTCTTACTGCAAAGCTTCATTTGCATGTTTGCTTAAAGCCTTTAGAAATGTCTAGGCGAGATTGTAGAAAAGGAGGATCTTTTTCTGTTACATTAGGTGAGTTTTAATACTGACTGATTAGCTGTAACTTATTTACCCCTTAAGTTGTATTGTTTTGAGACCCAGCTTTTGCTTCTGGCAGCTCTGAACTGCAGTATTCTCCTCAGGTCTAGTAAGTTTTATACCAAACTATCCCGTTGAAGAGTTGATCCTCATTTTTGTGGATCCACGCTTGATATTGCAAACTGACACCACAAAATGGTAATAGGAACTGACAAAATCTCCTCTGTGTTCCGACACCTATCTTCTAATGTGGAAGATACCACTCATTTCCTCAGATGTCATCACAGCTTAGGGCCAGGGCAGCCCTCTGGACCTGGAACAGGTGCTCTCTGTTAACCCCCCTCAGGTACCTTGACTTTTTACAAGTAATAAGAGGATACAATAAAAATAATCTTAAATTCTCTTTTCATTCTATTATTTCCTTATCCTTATGTAATGAGTGGTAACTAGTTGCTCATATAGACTTTGTTGTAGTATTTTTTTTATAGAAATACACAGTATTTGAACAAAGCAAAGACTCCTTGTGCAGGTTTTGTTTTCTCCATCTCCTGGGCGAGATGTCTGAAGGAGTTTAACTGATACAAAAAGCATTGCCGCAGTGCTGGTATCTTTTTATTGTTTGTTTTTGTGAGCATCAAGATCTGTTCCCTCCTTACAAGGGATTTGTATTAAGGTTGTCAAAGTTTCATTTAGTTTCAGCAAGCAAACAAACAAATAATAATAAAAATAAAAAGTAGTAGTTGTCTCCAGCCTTGAACAGATCCAGATCTTCAGCTCTAGGCACAACGTAGCTGTGCCAGTTATGAAACCCAATTCCTCTGCGTATATAGAGGGAGCATGGTGTTCTTTGGAGGGGGCCTATAAAACTGGAGACTGGTGGTCACAAACAACTCTCACCATAACCAATTTAATCTCTGTTACTTTTCATGTATTTCATTCATCCTGCTCTTCATACCAAGCTTATGACCAGGTACCACCAACCTCTATTCTGTGCTGTACCTGGTGACATTCTTTGTTAAAAACAAGTCACATTAAATGTCATATTCTCACACAGGGTCAGTGGCAGGAGAATTTCTCCTGGTTAACTTGAACTTTGAATTAAAATTTAAGAAGAGATAGTGAAGTATTCCTGAAAGCCTCGAAGGAGGGTTATGATCAGGTGAGTTTTTATTGGCACCCAGACGTGCACACGCGCCTGTACATTTCTCTGACATAATTTGTAGTGTTAGTCTCATTTTGGTTATGATCTGTTTTAAGCAGATGTAAAAGTACAGAGTTTCTCTTGCAAACTACAAATGTTAAAGGTTAGTGTAGAAAGTCAAGCCATTTCCAACAGCTGGTGATCTTATAAGAATTGTTGATGACATTTTACAGTTGTGGAGTAGAAAGAGATTCAATAATTCATTTTCACTCTTCTCCTGAAAGGGAACTTTTCCATATTGCAGGGAAGTCCCAAAGTATTTTCACAGTGAAATTTGAAGGAGAGAGAATAAAAAAAACAAGTGTGTGGAGTGAAAAAAATAAATGGAGAAGTTTTAAAATTAATGAGAAGGATTAGATTATTTAGGTTATTTTTTTAGGTGTGGTTTTTTTTTTTGTTTTGTTTTTTGTTTTTTGGTTTTTTTTTGTTTTTTTTTTTTTTTTTTTTTTTTTCAAAGTTTGAAGACGGTGGGGTTGGATTAAACAAGACAGGAAGTTAAGGCAAAAAAATTTAAAGGAAGTAT
>JANHGN010021303.1:0-35182 GCA_024605025.1 Megaceryle maxima | reverse complement strand
TCCTCTCCTCTCCTCTCCTCTCCTCTCCTCTCCTCTCCTCTCCTCTCCTCTCCTCTCCTCTCCTCTCCTCTCTCCTCCTTTGCAGCAAATGAAAACCACAGCAGAACAAAACAACAGAAAGCTGAAATTATTGTGTTGTTGTAGCTGAAAGCATTCTCAAATTAGCCAGGAATACCCAACAGTAAAAAGAAGAAATATGACCTCTTCCTTGCAGATGTTTCACTACTATCCTGACTATTGGCTTGTTTTGGTCAGTGAATAGAATAGCAGTCAAAATGCAGAAGCATTGTAGTCAGCTGCTCTAGTACTTCCCCACACAGGAAACCACAAAACATTAGAGATTAAGGTCACTGGGTCATTAGGAAAGGCCCAGAGGTTTTTCTGCAAAATACTATCCTCTCTGAGAAATACGCTGAGATACAACAATAAAAATAGTTCAAAAATGGAAAAAGTGTTGAGATAGCAGAGTAAAACTTTCTATGCATCAAGTACAGAGCCTGAAACAACCTCCAGCTGTTATTGTAAGAATGTGGTCAGGAAGATGTGACTTGTTTGCATGCTTTGGCCCGTTACCTACTTTCCCAGGCCATGGCTCAGTGTGGAATTTCCTAATATCCTCTTCTACCTGCACTTATCTTCAAAAGAACACTTATCGCATAGACACTTTTCAAAACCCAGTAGTTCTCTATTTTAATTTTTTTGTTTATGCTCCAGGTAGGGCTTTACCTCCTTCAGTATACAGATGATTTTACTGACAGTTCTTATCCTCTAATTGTCTATGGCTGCACTATAGGTAAAATCACCTATGCAAATCCAAATGAATATAACATGTATTTGCCTGTATGCTGTCAGCTAGTGATATGAAATGTTGAGCTAATAAGTTCTTTAATCAGAGCTCCCAATACAGGCATTGTATTTCCCATCACCTAAAAATAAATGAAGAATTTGTACTGGCAAGGCTGTCCCTCTATTTATCTTCTAAATGGTGAATTGTGTATTAATCTAATACAGGTTTTATGGAACTTCATAGCCTGCTGTGGATCCCCAAGGATATCTGATGTGCCATTGAGAATTCAAATACCATGACCTGAGTTTCAAATATAATTGGATTGCCATAGGATTGGTCTGTCTAAATAACAAAGAAAAAGCTAATATGTAACTTGTGGCTCTCTTGATTTGCTTCTCTGGTCTTGATTTTCCTGTTTGCAGCAAACTTAACTTTGTAAACAGAAGGAATAGAAAGTGGGAGAGAGGGAGGGAGATTAGAGTTCATCGTCACAGGAGTCCTGACCTCTGTACTTCTGGAAAAAAATAATATCATCATATTGGACCCTGCAACAGTTTCAAGGCAAAATGGGGATTTCCTAGTGCTGCAGCAAAGGGTAACTCCTCCTCTACAGTGGAACAATTTTGAAAAGCATGCAAAGAATCATGAGTTTCTCTGCCAAAAGGAAGATGATCAGACCTCCAGTAGCCTTTTTTTTTTTTACCCTGGCTCAGTGGCTTCAGTCCATAGGGCAAGTTTCTACTGTGAAAGTCTGGAATAAATCTAAATCCCTTTTGCTTCAGATAACAAAACTCCCCAAACTGTTTAATATGAAATACCTGGCATCAGAGTGCAATTTGAATATGTCTTCAATCAAACTTTATTTTTATTAAGCGTGGAAGGCAGAATATCTTTAATACAAGCATTACTACTTAGAAGCTGACTTGCTGCCAAGCTGCCTCAGACCTGCCTTTCATATGGTTGGCTTTCCTGGGGTGTCAGCTTTCTTATACAACCCCAAAATTACATCCTCACTAGTAACTCTGTGCCCTCAATGGCTGGTAATATGGGAAGGACAACAAGGCTGGCAAGGAGCCCAGCTGTGATGCTGAATCTGCCATAACTCAGTTGCCATGAATATGTCCCCCTAAACTCCTCATCTGAAAATTACAGATGTTTACATGGCTCAGTACCTGCATATCTAAGATGCATTTATGTACTAGGGGCCAAAATATTGATCTCATATCAAAACTTACCACTGAGTGGTCCTAGAGCCTTAGGAGGATGAGAGAGAGAGAGAGAAATTATATAAACTGAAAATAAAGGAAATTATGGTAAACTGATAATGCATTTAATAAGTCTCTGACTGCTTCTGAATAAAATAGCATTAATGGGAAAATGTTTTATATGCACTGGAATGGTCTAGCTCATCTTCCCATATTGTCCTTTTCTAATAATTTGCTTAATATATACAGACCTGCTGAGTTTTCTGTCATGTTAGGGGTCTTGTTCTCTTCAGTAAAAATCATTAAAGTAGCAATTCATTCTTGTGTGTCAAATGAACTCCTATTGCAACAGTTATTGATGGAAAAAGGCTATGATTTTTAGCTGAACTGTATTTTAATCTCATCTTTGCATTACACTGAAATGCACCTTATTGTACTTTTTATGTAGATAAAGCTATATACACTGTAATAAAAATGCTTAGCAATAACAAACAATAGAAAAAAAATCTAACATTGAATGTAATCTGAGTGTTTGTTAACATTTCAGAAAGTATACTTTACAGAATAATATCAGTTAAAATGCACTCTTGGGTATATAGCAATTTCCTGTGTTCTCACTCATGGTGTGGTATATAACAGAGATATCATGGTGTCTATGCTGGTAAATGTAGCAACTACAGAAAATTCTTTTTAAGTTATGTGGAATCCAGATCTCTCAACATCACTCACACATATAAACATTGCAAATATTCATTCACTTGGTATGGATGAGCCTTTTCTGAAAACCTCTGTGTCTTCAGTAGCTCATATAGGAAAGATCTTCATATTCTACATACAAAAAGATCTTTAGCTTGGTTTAAATACTACAAAATTACTGCTGGCTCCTGATTGATACAAAATTTAAACACTACTTCAGTCTGCTATTTAGAAAGGAATATTACCCAAGGTATTACTTTTTTGACTACTGGCAATGCATTTCCTCTAAAGTGATGTGTGCTTTCACCATATAGGTACAGTTTTTTCTTTACTCCTGATTCTTTGCCAATGGAGACTGAAAAGCATCGACCTCCTTCTCCCTAACTTGATGGAATCCACTAGTGATGGAGTCCAAGAACATCTTATTCACACATTTACTGCAGTGTCTTCTGTGGATTTATGGTTCTTCATTTTGCCACCATGAACCTATACCAGGAAATGCTCAGACACACAGTCCAAGGGTTAAGTGCATTTTTTACTATATCAACCACTTTCGTAAATGGTGTTTTTGAGGAAACATTAAATCTTACAGTGTGCATAAATATTTTAAGAAAGTTTTCACTTTGCTTTATTTATATGCTGCAACATGTATATACCATGTTTTGAATGACAGGTCTTCAAAGCATTACTTTTTGTACTCTAAGTGCACTTATGAAAAGACAGGGTACCTTTTCTTTGCTCACTTAAATGTGCTAGGGGCATCAAGGGGTAATTTTTCAGACACTTAGTATTTTTCTGCTTCTACAGATGCAATTAATTACAAAAATCTTTTCAAACACTGAAATTCTATTTCAGTTACAGTTATGAAAATCTGTGGTGAGATTGCCTTAATGTTTTTGTTTAATTAATGGCTGCATTAAACTATCTGATTTCCTAACTGCCATCATATGCAATCTTTTGCATTGACATTTAGAGGAGTGTTGATGGAGGTTAATCTCTCTGCACTTCCTCTACAGGCACTGGAAAGAAAGGCGCTCCTTCAGAGGTATGATTTAGAGTGCCTGAAGTTAAGCTCCTGCTCTAAACCACCCCCCAAAACTCCCTACTGTTGACGCACCTCCCTATTGAAATGAACCTTTGTGAATTCCTCCTTTGTCACTGAAATATGAAATGCATGTACAATATACAGGAAAATTAATAGCTGGATAAAATACTGCCACTGAAACTTCTCAAAAAGCAATGCTTCTAGTTTTGTTCAGCCTCTGGAGGTTGTTAGGAGTCTATGAATAATATTGGAGCCAAGCATGCCTTGCAATATCTGTATTCTTAGGCCTTTCTGATGAACATTTGGGTCTATTACAGTTGCTATGAATGTGCTAGTGATCATCAGCTATTAATTTGATTCTCAGAAAAAAAAACAGGGCTGAGAACCCATGGCCTGCAGAAGCCCTGATGAAGGAGAAAGGCAAAGTGTACAGGCAAAGATAGCTTGAAGTAATTTTCACCTTTGAAATTTTAGGCCGCTTCAAAAGGTGATAAACTTCACAGAGTAATCAAGCAGGAACTGGTGATGTTCCCCATGGTCCCTAGTTGGTCCAATACTGTTCAACATCTTTATTAAAATGACCTGGATGATTGGTCAGACTGCACTCTCAGAAAGGTTGTTGATGATGCAAACTGGAAGGAGTGCAAACTGGAAAGAGCTATAGCCAAGAAATCCCTTAGAATCCAAGCTGCTGCAGGTGCCACTAACTAAGAATTAGGACAGGTGATTGACATCAGTGCAGCTTTGCAACTTGTCTTTATCCTCTTTTGTAGCTGTGTTTTGGGATCAAGAGTTTAAATCACTGCTGTTCTATGGTCTCATTTAAGGTAGTTTTCTGGTAAGTGGCTCCTCGACAGCTCTGGATAAAAACCAGAGTACCAGGAAACAAAATGTACTCAGTGAAGCCACCTGGCTTTAGAATCCCCCTGCTTGAAAATGAAGGCAAACCAGGATGATAATCATTGGGTCTGTGTTGGCAAAGAGCAGCATCTTATTGGTTTGTGTGGTGTGCAGTCCTAGGATACAGGCAGAGAAATTATTGCTGAGAGTTGTTAACCAACAAAGCCCTGGCAGGGGGCAGAAGACAGCCCACAGCTGTGGACACAACCCCACTGTGTCCTGTTCCTGCATTCAGCAAGAAACTTGGAGCCTCAAGACATTTCCTAACTAGAACTGTTTTCTTGGTCAAAACTAAAACAAGAGCTTGGTCTCCAGTTGAAAAAGTATTTAACAAGGAGATCAACACTAGTTTCTTTAGATACTTCACTACATCTCCAAACAAATTATTACAGAATTAACAATGGAAAGACAAATATCAAAATAATCCAGGTTCTTTATGAAGCATATTTATAAGGTTCCTGTGATATCTTTCTTCTTAAATATGACCTCTTTGTGGCACTTGTTAAATTTACTGTTAAATGAATTACAGTTCTAACTGTGAGTAATTTCTTTCCACAGTACAGGTAACTTTTGTGGATAGCTGGAAAGCACGAGTAGAAGTGCTTAGACATTGATGTTGGGGACAAGTGCTAATAGCTCACAGTGCTGTATTTTGCCATATTTTGTTTTAGGAACTGGAAACTTGCCAATTCGTGAGAACTCTAATTTTGGAATATAGCTATGAAAGCTGAGAGTCTGAGGCCTCTTATGGTCATACTAAGAAGCTGGCAAAATGCTCCATTAAATGTTTTCAAATATGAAAGACAAGCTCTTGAAGAGGGCTGGTAATGGAGATTCATGTCACAGCTGGTAGCTTCTTTGAGCTCTTTAGTGACCTCTTCTAAAACCACCAAAATATACAGAGTGTGAGGGATATGTTAAGAAGACTATTGAAAGAATAAAATATAGGAAGATAGGGATGCATTCAAGCTTGTTAGGATGGAAGAAAACATACCTATTTTCTTAAATAGCACCTCAAAGTGGTTCTTTTTCTTATGAATGTATTTCCACAGCTCCATCTTGCTACAATGTCCTTAAAATAGTCTGTAGTTGCTTCTTGTTTATAACAAGAAAATTAAAATGTGTTAACAAAGAAACTTTATTTGACTCCATTCCACTTACACACGAAATGGTTACGAAGAAAAGACCCAGAGCACACACTGATCCTATAAGCTAAAGCCAAGAATAATTTTACCTGCGACCTTCAGGATCCGATTCAGAGAGGCATAAAAATGGTGCCCCTGGAGAGCACAGACACCCTGTGGGTTTTTAAGTGCTTAGGGTTGAATTTAGGCTGTACCTATTTTTTTTGTTGTGCAAATTGAAGTAATCTCTTTAAGAATGGGTCCATAACTCTCTGTGCTGCCCTGCTCCTGCAAGTTTCTCCTGTGTCCCTGCTCCCCCTACATGTCTCTGCTCCTCCTTTTGCCCCCTCTACCCTCCACCCACACAGTCGTCTTCTCCTATTCAATTTGCCACCTAGAGCAGTGCAGTTCGTGGCTGAAGGCTGTTCAGTTCCTTGCCTCCTGGAAGTCACAGAAATGCCTTCTGAATATTTTGTTTGATGACTGTAGTGGTTTAGACCCAATCAGGAGCTGAGTACCATGTGGCCTCTCACTCACCCCACACCTCTCCCTGCTGGAAGGGAAGGACAACAGGGGGGGAAAGACAAAACCCCGTAGGCTGAGATAAGGAGAATTTAACAGAACAACGCAAAAGGAGAGAAAAAAAAAAAAGCAATAACGATAATAGTAATGAAACGATACATAACGTGAGTGATCCAAACTGCACCGACTGCAGAGAGCTGCACCGATAGCCTCACTCACAGACTCATCCTGCCCTGCCCCCTCCCACCCTTATATAGTGGGCATGTCATCAGTATGGTATTGAATATCCCATTGTCTGGTTCGGTTTTCTGTCCTGGCTGTGGCCCCCTCCTAGCTTCTGGTGAAATTAACCCTATCCTAGCCCAACCCAGGGCAATAACAGGCCCTTTCCAACAGGAAAGATTTGTTAAACAGCTCAATGCACAGAGTATATTGAGCAGCTGCCCAGCCACATGCCATCTCTCCTTGCCAGGCTGTACTCCTGCCCCTGCTCCTGCCCTAGATGAGCATCACACCATAGCACACAGAAACATACACGTTCTACTGTTGTTCAAGCACCTCCATCTTCACGGTATTGGATTGCCCCAAGGCAGCCTGCAAGGTTGCTCTGTATCTCTACTATAGCTGTCCCCAGGGGTCTCCACAGTCACGTCAGTGATTCTTTGAAGGGACATGTATATACTGTGGGTCAGCAGCTGGAAGATTATTTAAACTATCTAGCCCGCCCGAGTGTCACCATTCCTGCCTACTTCAGAGTGAAACAAAACTAAGTTTTCCCAGAGTCTAATCTGCAACAGAGAATGTAAACTATATATTTTAAAGTTGTTTTTGTTTTTTTTTTCTCCTGTTTTGTGTCTGAAGATATACAGTAGGTAGAATAAAAATGTGAGGCACAACCATCTCCTTTTTTGAAAACAAGGTCTTAGGGAACCCTCAGGTGTTTTCTTGCATGTTCTTTCTCTGTATGAAACCTCTCACATTCCTGCTTGGTTTTGTGACAACTGGTGCTCTTGGAGTACTTAGCAGTCTGGAAGGTGGATCCAATTTAAACCAGAATAAGCCAGTTACAGGTTTGTGATAAGACAGGCAAAATTAATTTATTGAAGACCTTATCAGAAACTACTGGTAAATTACAGGATGCAATTAATTCTTTCCATAAAATAAAGCACATATTAATAAATAAATATTCTCTAGCTGGCTCTATTGTCATTACATTGTTC
This sequence comes from Megaceryle maxima, assembly GCA_024605025.1. Taxonomy (NCBI): domain Eukaryota; kingdom Metazoa; phylum Chordata; class Aves; order Coraciiformes; family Cerylidae; genus Megaceryle; species Megaceryle maxima. The sequence continues at coordinate 27,683 of JANHGN010021303.1, read as the reverse complement.
CAGTAAAAATAGGATTTTCCTCAGTGCTTGTAACAAAGTCACAGTTAGAATATCTGGGTCTTAGAACTCTAAGCCTAGTGATTTATCCAATAGACCACACTGCCTCTACACGTATGTTGAGAAGAGATTCTAACGTGTCATAACAAGCAGAAACGGAAAACCAGAGACTTACATGTGTTTGTGATAAGTAAGAAGTGTTTAATTCTGTATCCAGGCATTTGCCTTTTTATATAGGTGATTTAAAAGTTTTGGCAGAGGTCCTGTCTTCTCACTGCTGAACAATCAAATACAACTATTGAGCAGTAACAAAAAAGCATTCTCCCCAAAACCTGGATCTGCAGAGACTTTACAAATTGTAAGTGTGAGGTAATGGAAAAATGGGCTGCAATTGTTATGGACTTTCATTTTAGCAATAATCACTTTAAAACAGAAGCGTATGCTTGTGTTGACCAAAATGAAAACTTTTTTCTGCCAAACCCTCTGTCTTTAAAACTTTAAAAACAAACTACAGTATGATAGATGCTTATTGTCTATGCTCAGTGTGTTAAAAAGAAAGGAGTTATCTTAAAAAAAAAGCCAAAAACTAAGAGCAAAGAAACATAAGTCCAAGTAACTGGATGAAGTTGAGTTTTAATCTTCAATACAGTGCAAGATCATTACTTGAATGAACCAAAGCTAGCATATTGCCAACTCAAGGCGGATTGAGAAACCTCAAGTTCAACACAGTTAAGTGTAGGCACACATTTGGAATTTGCACAATTGGCCGATTTGTTTTACAATATATTTTACTAGGTATGATCTTGTATAGATGAGGCGAAGGAAAGGAGAACATGAAGATTTAAGGACATGCTACAACTGCATGTCTTAAGTAACAAGTACTGACAATAATATGAATCTTAGCACATCTGATGAGTTCATACATCAACTGGCTTTATAGGAACTAGGTAAAACTACAGGTGAGACTAGCTCAAAGTCCTGCCTCTGACACTGTCCAAAAGCAGATCCCAAGGGAAGACTAAGCCTGAAGGCATTGATCGCTCAAGGACTGTCTGAAATGTGATGCTTACGCAATTGCTGCATAGTCTCCCTTTCACATGTTGAAAAAAACCATGTAGAATGATTACACATTGTAAAGATGAACATACTGGAATGTCAAGGCATTTAAGGCAAAGTCACATTAAACCATATTTTAGTAATAGGACACTACACTTGTATGTTGAAAATGAGATTTTGATTAACCTTCCAAGTGATAGCTTATTAAACCAAACTAGAACAGGTAGTTCTAGATATATTGTCCTGGCAGCAACCCAAAACCTAAAATCCCTCAAACAAATCCATAATGACCTCAGAGGAGGTAGTTCAGCATTTTAACCAAAGCAATTTAATAACTAAAAGCAAATATTTAGTGATTTTCTAAGCAATATCTTTTAAAGACAAAATACACAGATAACAAACTGACAAATTCTAATAAAATATTTCTGCTTTTCCCCATTGCATTACATCATATTAGTCAATTTGCAAACTGCTAAATAGATTTGGGATAATTACTGTTGGAACAACTCTTTCTCAGGAAGAAAACCTTGATTTTATTGTGGTCATTGTTAAATTAAAAATGCAGATGCCTGCTCTGCAAAGTGTGGAACTGGATTCACATTTGCTGCTTAGGCACAGCTCTTGGAAAAGAAAATTGGGTGGACAGATTGAGTATAACACATAGGCAGCACAGGCCCTCTGAGTATTTGATACCAGTTCTTGCTAGCTACATGTGCGTGCAAACCTGACAGATGGATAGGTACACATTTTGTCATCATTAGATTCTCCTTTTTTTCCCCCAAATATAATCCTCAGCATATGTTCCTTTTGAAATTTCACTACCAAAACCCTCAATCACGTGTACCACAGGCTGAGTTTAGAGAAGCTTAACTACACTAGGATTTTGTTTGGGTAGTCAAATACAATAGAAATTAACCCATCTTCTGCATTCTCAATATAGAAGTGATTTTAAATACGAAACAATTCCACATATTAGGAAGTGGCAGAACAGTAGCTTATCATTGCCGATGATATCACCTTTTAAATTTAGATTTTAAAATATCTTTGGTGGTTGTCCATTCTGTCAAAATCTGTGTTTTTTTTTTTTTTTTTATTGTGACGCTGCTTATTTTCACAGCCTTTGTAATCCTAATGTGTTAAATAAACATTTCTTGTCCAGCCACTGAAAAAACTAACATGACGAATGATTTGTAAATTTCCACCTGAACTGTTACTTGTGAAATAGGGACTATGTGCCTGCAGACCCACACATGGTAATAGAGTCTTGTCTTGGATTGCCTACTGCACTTCCAGAACTTCTATTAGCAGCAGGTGAGGCTTCCACGAATAGCCTGAGTAACACAAATGCCTGTGTGGTTAACACTTAAAAAATGAACATACAGAAATTACTTTTTTTTTTTTCCTGTTCATTTCTCACTCCTTCACTTCGATCACCGTGTGAAGTAGTTTTGAACATCTCACTTTAGCCACTTACACAGATGCAAATTAATGGTACTCACATTTACCAAGGAAAATAACACAGTCCTTATTTGGCAGTCTCTGGATGAGTTAAATGGGCAAGGAAATATGTAGCAAAAAATTTCCTGAAAAGGGACAGTACTAATCTTCCCACCATACTATTACACTCTATGGAAGTGACCTGCTGTAAGTCTATTAGATTGGACTGCAAATTAAGTCCAAGGACCTGCCTTGGACTCCAAGTAAATACCTATGCCTATAGATCTGTAACAGAAGAAAAGTGCAATCTTAACTAAGTGTTTTATAGGCATTACTGTAAAATAATACTTTGTGATTAAATGATTCAGTTCTGAAGGATATTCACATGAAAAAGTAGGATTGACCCCACTCAAGTTCATCGATGGGGCCTTCTTCATAGAACAAGCAGACAACTCCTTCTCACCTCCCCCTCCATGATTGTTACTGCATTTATTTAGAGTTGATGGTTTAAATAACTTCAAACAAGATCTTGGTAACCACAGTTTTATTTTGAAGCTCCAAATTCCCCCAGTTAATTGCTGAATTATCAGGGTCTCCGCTGTCTTGGAACAAGACTGCAAGTGATGCAGCTGACACAACCGCTACAGACAACACAAGGGTAGCCACAATGAACAGCCTATACAGCATGTTCAGAACATGGCATGATGCATTGCCATTAGTATGTGCAGAATGAAGAACTGCTGCATTCATTTTGGATGGTGAGGGTCAAACTGGACAGGCACAAGCTACTGGTGTATGAAAAATCGCTGAGGAGACACTTTCATTTGTGCTCATGGAGAAAAAGAGGGCTTTTAATAGCACAATTTTCTTTTTCATAGGAATAAGTAGCAGTAAATAAAAAAGGGTCTTTATATCGCCTAGTGTTCACAGCTGACAAGAAGTAGATACTGCCAGCATTGATTATGAGTCAGTGGTGACATCTCTGGGGTGTGCTATGGAGATGGGAGTGAATCAGTCTTGCATGCTCTTAGGGAGAGCAGGATCCTCTTCCATTGCATTAACTCTTGCAAAAAGTAAAGGAGCAAAGGACAATAAAAGGTCCCTATCCAGGACTGATGCAAGGAAACAAAAAAGGAAACATATTTCTTTGATTCATAAAAACTTGGCCTTGATATTTTAAACAGTACAATTGGTTTACATATTATAGTGATGTTTGACTGGTCAGGATGCTTTTCCTGTTGGGTATTTGAGTCAGTTCACATTAAATTCTCACTGTCTTTATTACTGGGAAGCCATTGTAAAAGGCTCAGGGTATATTCTTAAGAGAAAAGCAATTGCTGTGGTTATATTTAACTTTAAAATTTAAATTGAAGAAAATTTGAGCATGTCTCTAGAATGTTTCATAAAGTTTTCATAGTTTCAGTAAGCAAATAATGTTTAAGATGAATTATGTGATGCTGATATTTATTAATTTAGTACTCCAGTCTGGAATCTATAGCTACTGGGAACCACAGATGAAAATGTAAGCAAAGACACCCATTCTATTCATTCAGAGCTATTCCAAAATCAATCCCAAGGCTCCTGGATATCCACCCACCCCACAGCTCTTGGTCATCTTTCACTTCACATTGAGTCTCTTAATTTCCTGCAGTTTTCAGCCATCTGTGAAGAGTGAAGTTGTCTCTTATCAGAGGTTGCTCTCCAGTTTCCCTATGCAAGGCAGGTTGCACTTGGAGTTTTGGAGCAGAGATTGCTACTTCCACAGAACATCCCAGCCAGGGAACAGTTATTCCACATCAGGAAACCAGCTGTTCTCCCAAATGATATTGCACTGCATTACCACAAAGCCGCAGGGTTGTTCAAAACAGCCACTATCAGCCAACTCCATTCCCCTGCCAGAGATCAGAAAACAAGAACACAGCCTTCTCCACTCAGGGCTTCCAGCAGTTCACCCATCTAATTATGCTGGGGTCTGTCCACATCTGTTTCACAGTACTCCTCTCACTGGCTTAATTGTACATGCTTACCGATATCCTAGACAAAACACAAGGAACCACTTTTATAAAGCTAGCTAATGAAGAAAGGAGAAAAGAAAGACAAAGAAATATCAACATTTTAACAAAAACAAATGTAAAATTACTTTTATTTCTGCATCACAGAAATAAATATGTTTTCTCTTTGCAGATGTTGCTAATTCCACACACAAGTTTGATTTTTTTTTTTTACTTAAAAAATCATTGTTCTTCACTCTAAATCTCTGACTTGCCCTTAGCAATGACTTTTTTTTTTGAGAAGAGGAAGGATGTCAGCCAGAGTTTGGTTTTGGTGAGACCCAGGACAAACATATTGTCCCTTTAATAATCTTAATTCTCTAATAATATACTTTAGGGAGAGTGGCTACTTCCACTGATTGTTTGAGTACTTATTCTAAACAATAGGCTTATCCATTTAAAAAAATGGTTAAACTTTAGAAGTCATCACTTGTGGGACATTGACTTTGTTGCTCAGCTAAGATGTGGGACAATGATGTTTTGTACTGGAAAAGTCCAGTGCAGAGAAACACTTCCCCTCCAGCTCTTTCATGTGCAGTGCTGCAGAAGTGCCTTGAGGACTTTCCAAAGCCTTCCTGACAGCAAGCCAGCAGAGACAGTTGTTATGATTTAGTCCATCACTGAGCACAGTAAATATCAACAGTAGTTATGTCTGTAATGATCTTAACTTCTTTGCAGGAGGTATGTTACAGAGAGCTGGCCACTCTTCACTAGAGCAGCATTGATCATAACTATTAGAAATGTTCAGCCAGGAGGTAATAGTTGTCAGAAGCACTGGGAGGAATGAAGGGACAGAGAAATGGACATGAAAAAGGTAGATGGAGGCATTTATTTCAGCTACTGGAAAAGGCAGGTTAGAGGAAAAAAAAATGCCTCAGTTTCCTTTTAAATTGTGTTATTTATAAAAGAACAAAAGATGGCTTAAAGTAAATGGAAGGTAAACACAAGCCAGAAAGAAACTGCCCTGCACAGCATGACACTGGCCCGTGGGATCAACCATGGCATGAGCTCAGTCAGCTGCTGAAGTTTCCTTCATAAAGAGGCCAATAATACTAAACTCATGGTGTATTCTTACACATGGTAAACCTGGTGAAAGCAGAAATTTCTATCTGCAGTTCCTTTTGCCTGATATATGCATGGCTTGCCACATGCAGGGGAACATACAAACTCTCCTGCAAGTCTTAATACAACTTAAAATAGAGCCCAGACTATTTTAGTCAGGATTATTTGAACTGGGACTGTATATAACAGCAGTACAACCACTGAGACACACCACAATGATATCATTCAACCAACATGATGGTTGTTGGTCTTATTTAAAGTCCTGACTGTCCCTAATCATAGAATCATAGAATCATTTAAGTTGGAAAAGACCTTTAAGATCATCAAGTCCAACTGTAAACCTAACACAGACAAGTCCACCACTAAACTGTGTCCCTAGGCACTACATCTACACATCTTTTAAATACCTTTGGAGATGGTGACTTCACCACTTTCTTGGGAAGCCTGTTCCATTTCCTGACAACCCTTTTGGTGAAGAAATTTTTCCTGATATCCAACCTAAATCTCTCCTGGTGCAACTTGAGACCTTTCAACTCTTGTCCTATCACTTGTTATGTCAAAGATGAGACTGACCCCCACCTTGCTACAACGTCCTTTCAGGTGGTTATAGAGAGTGATAAGGTCTCCCCATAGCCTTCTTTTCTTCAGGCTAAAGAACCCCAGTTCCCTCAGCCACCCCTCACAGAACTTGTGCTCTACACCCTTCACCAGCTTTGTTGCCCTTCTTTGGACACACTCCAGCACTTCAATATCCTTCTTGTAGTGAGGGGCCCAAAACTCAAGATGTTATTTGAGGTGTGGCCTCACCAGTGCCAAATACCAGGGGACAATCACTTCCCCAGTCTTGCAGGCCACACCATTTCTGATACAATCACACAGGGTAGATATATCCTACAGCCAGTGCCCTTCTTACCAGCAACACAGAGGTCAAAGAGAAAGCTTGGGTCACAGCCAATGTAAGCAGGAATACCACATCCCATTGCTACTCCCATTTCTCACGAGGGTGTCAACAGGAGCCAAAGCACACAGGCTCTGCTGAAGGACCCTTTCCTGGTGGTCCTTTGCATCAGAGCCTGGAGCATGGGGACTGCAGATGTTTCCCCATCTGACTGAGCCAGCTATTGTCTCGTGGCTCAAGTTCCTGCAGGCCAGCAATTAAGGCAGAAATCTGGAAATCCACAGCACAGTTAGCCCCTTCTGGTCATGGTGGTGATTGGATTAGTGGAGAGAGGGCTGTCTGGAAGGATGCAGCACTGACCACTCTGGGGATTTAAACTGATTCCCCAGCCAAAGGGGAATGAGTGTGGTGGCTGTGGTTTTCTTTCCATTAACATTATTGTATAGTTTATGTCCTAAAAAAATTGGCATACCTGGCAAATCCTGGAGCAAGGCCCAAATCTGATTTAGCATGAAGTCTGAACTTTTTCTCACCCTTTGAAGTCCAGGTTTTCCTACTCACTGTCAAGGTGAAGAGACAGACTAACACAGTAATATTTCTTCTGTATTTTCTTTTTGTTTCATGTGAATACCAGAAATCTTGAACCCTTTTTTTTTAAAAAAAATAAATCTACTAATCTTCCCATGCGAATAATTATACATTTTAAACAGATCTTCAGAAAAGAGAAACTTATACCTTAGAAAGTCAGGTATGGAATTTTCTTCTTGGAATATCGTTACAGGTAAAATGAGTTGGACAGAAGTTGGGGTTTTTTAAATGTGAACTTTATGAATTGAAAGTAATACTCTGGATTAGAGTCTTTAGTGCCAAAATACAACAAAACATAAATTATATGGGGCTTAACATACATACTGTTGGACAAAAACATAGTAGAGAGGTTAAAGAAAAGCCATCATTCTGTAATGTAAATCAGATTTTCCCTTATTTTACTTTAGTGGGTTTTACTTTTTTTAAACAACAAAGATTAGCTAATAGACCTTCTTGTCCGTGGTTATATATAGTTGGAAGAATCATTCAGATGTCAATTGGTTCTGGAGGTAGCTAGCTGTGCCAAAGCTGTATGCAACCTAGTATGTACTGAGTTAACTTTACACATTTTTTGACATGATTAATCCATTCCTTTTATTTTTTTATCTTTTTTTAGCAGAACAAATGGTATAGGAATAATTAATTTGCAAATTGGTAAAGTGTAACTTTTTTTAATGTATCTTAACACTATGAGGAGAAATTTACACAAGCCACTAATATCCTATTCTCAAAAGCAAATAGGATGCATAGCATAAATCACCCTTAAAAAAAAAGAGAGAGAGAGAGAATTTCAGTCTTTATATTGTTTAAAGGCATTTGAAACCATTTTCCTAATTGCCACTTCAAAATTCAAAAATCAAAAAATCAAAGAAATTCAGAAACTTCAACCCATACACTTTTTGTGCTATATGGTGTTTCAGAGGTAATCAAAATTTGCTCTGTACCTCAAGAGGCTGCAAAAGACATATTCAGTACTACACGTTAAATAGCAGCTCAGCAGGAATAATCACCTATTGAATCAGAAAGGTTCTGCCCCTGATTAACACTGAGGGAGTGTCTCGGTGTGATGTGAGGAGGCACTGAATTACTAATACATACCAGACACAGTGAAAGATTTGTGACTACTCTCTTGTACAAAGAGGTTGAATGAGAAGACTGCATTTTAGCCCAGGATGTACGGGAGAATTTGAATTACTAGACAGGGCCACCTTTAGGTGTGTTTAGAGTTGCTAGAGACAGCTGAGTGCACTTATTTGTGGCATTCATAAGAGATTTTAGGCTGAAATACAAATTTCAAAGAGGGTGTGCACTAGAATTTGGGCTGATAAAAACTAATGAGCTGCAATCCCTACAGCTGGAGAGAGGTGACAATATGGGGTGAGTGGGCAGTTGTTTCTTGAAGATTCCCTCACTGTAGTCCTGGGTAGGCAGAGGATACTGTCTTGCAACCCCAAATTGCTGCAGATCCTGGAAAAGCTGCTGAGCGTTACTTGGAGTAGTGATTAATAGTGACACTAATCCACTGTCCTCTGAATACAGCAGAGTTTTAAAGACTTTAAGCTTAATGAAAGGATCAGGATTTCCCAATTAACTTGATTTCTTGCTGAGTCTACAAAAAGCTGATGAGGACTAGGGCAACATAGCTGTAAGTACTGCTGGACTTGATAGGAGTCATTGTTTTTATCTTAGGATTGGGGTCAGCACTGCTTTCAGATATGAACCAAAATCCTAACAGGATCCATGAGCTAACTCCAAGAGTTTTAGAAATCAATTGACCATGCCTCAGCTGTGAGGCTTGAGAGAAGCAAAAGTCTCTTTCAGAGCTTCAGTCTGAAAGGCTACTGCAAGGGCTACCTGTTGGGAGCAGCCACAAATCTTTTACATATCATTTGTGATCAGGAACACTTCTCCCTGTTTGCATCTTCACATGGCAGGGGTCTTCCATGGAGAATTTGTACTGGCAAGGCCGTCCCTCTATCTGCCTTCTAGATGGTGAATTGTGTATTAACCTAATCCAGGATGGGTCTAGGACAGCTTTCCGCAGATAGCTCTCTGCAGACAACTCTCCAAGGCCAAATATCCATGGGATAAATCTACATGGCCAACTCTGTGCAGGAAGGCAGATTTCTCTGGTCCTTCCTATGACACAGCAAGCTCTGTAAAGCCCTTGAACATCATCAGGGGCTCTGCATGAACACAGCGTGTTTGGAAGCACCTGGCAGCAAGTGATCTCTCACGGGAGGTGTTTGGGGGAACCCTCCAAGAGCCCATTCCTTCTGTGTCTGCAGTATGCATTATCTTATGGGGAGAAGGAGGTGTGCAGGCAAGGAGACAGTGCAGAAGGCATGGGGAAAGCAGTGGGGAGAGCAGCTCTCGGCACCGCTCTGGGCATGGGGGGGATGCCGGTCACCGGAGCACTGCCAGGTGATAGAGCTTGCTGTTTTGTCAGCCTCAGCTTATTTTTCTTTTCTTTTTTTTTGGGAGGTTCTAGGGCAACTCATCACAGCCAGCCCAATGCTCTAAGCTGAACAGTCCTAGACCTGGTGGGGAGAATTCATGAGGGTTTTTCTTGGGAAGACAGAGAGCTGGTGGCTTCTCTGCTGCCTCCTGCCACCCACTGAGCCCGTGCAAAGGCTCTGTTGCTGGTACTGACATGTGTGTTGTGCAGATGGGGAAGAGGCACAATGGCAGGGACTGCTGGGTCCCTGGATTCCCAGTTGCCCAGGGCTGAGTAGGATGCTGGGATGGTTGGATGCCATGACCATATGTCCCTCAATTTAAAAAAAAACAACAGCACTCACCCAAAAAAGAGAAAAAAAAAAAACAAACAAGGCACAGCAGGAACAAGCTTGCAAGTGGTGTCCCCTTCACCTTCCATGATAGACCCATGTAGAGTTGTCCCTGCATAGAGCTGGCCATATAGAGTTGTCCAGTAGTTGGCTTCACAGAGTTTGGTGTACAGAGTTATCCCATTCCATCCCATGGAGTCCTGTTACTGAGCTGCCCTCATTTGGCCAGAAAGCAGGAGGTTACAGCTTGTACAAGCAGGTGTCTCTGTTTTGTTACAGTGTTGAATGTAAAGGAAGGGCCTTTTGTTACCGTACAGGTCAGTGTTTGCATCCTACTGTCAAAACCACAAATCTAACCTGACTGACCCAATTAGATCAAGAAGCTTCAGAACCTTTTCAGCTCATGCCAGCCTGAAATGTAACATTAACACTAATCCTGAAATTAATGATACACCTAGTTCAGCAATCCCTATCGAATTCTGAACTAAGCACAGCTCTGTGGCTCCTGATGGTGATGACATTAAAAGACATGTTGATAACACATAAATCTGGGCAGCAACACAGACTCAGTAATTCATATCATCCAATCCTTCACTTCACCACTCACAAGGACTTTCTGTATGTCAGCTCCTTATGCGTCACCAGCAACCTCTGCCACACCAAAAGTTAAACATGATTTATTAGCCCCCACTTAAAACATTCAAAATACTGTAATATTCCTTTTAAAATCCCACAGTAACAAGGACTCAACTACCATGTCAGCTTGACTTCAAGCCTTGAAAATATTTTACCCTTTAAATTAAATCTGTCCAGTTGAAAGGAAAACACTGTCTACAGGAAGTCAAACAGCACCAGGTCCAGTGCTAGCTCAAAATGCTCTTTTCAAAACCAAATGCTCTTTTCTTTTTCTGCCAACATCATAACCTTCCCTGGCCTGACATAGTAACCTAACCTGAAGTCTAACCCCTATCCTTATTGTGATGCATCAAAGACTATTAGTTGCAATTTTTCAGATTTTGATCTTAATGTTATTGGGTATATCACACCATAACCATAATAAAACTGCAATTATTGCAAATTATTGACTCTGAGTAATTATTTAGCACCAAATCATCAAACCATCCAAAATTCATATTCTTAAAACTGGTAATTTACTTTAAAAAGGTATTTTTTTGATGCTAAAGAATTAGTATTAATCCATCCCCCACTATCTCAAAGGTATCTGTTGAAAATGGAACACATACATTAGCCTGGCTACCCTGAAAGAGCACTGGATGTGATGGACAGATTTGGCCTGGAAGAAGACAGTGCAATGAAGATTAAAAAGACGGTATTAATCAGCTGCACTTCCAAGTGTTTCAGAGAAATTATGACTGAATTTTAAATAGAACACTGCCACATGGAAATATCATTAAAATGAGAACAACAGTGGATGGAAGCATCCTTTTTTCTTTATTTATTCTTCAATGAAAATTATATTTTGATGAAAAACAGGGAGAACAATGTCTGCATCTCACTTTCTGAAGTTGCCATAACTTATGATGAAAATGTTTAAATTTGAAAAAAGTTAATCTATCAAAAGATACAAAATAGTTTACTAAAACTACTTAACATCACCTATGTGCACAGGAGCTCTAATCCCTGTAGTTGTATGGTGTCAAGCATGGATAAGTTTTGAAGACAATGTAGTCAGCTCTAGAGCTAGGTCTTTGGCTCTTAAATCTGAGTCTTTAAACTGAAGTTTGCAATAAACTGACTTGTTATGACTCACCATTTAATATATTTATATAAATGCTTTAAAAACAAATAATTCGACTGTCCACATAGCAGCAACTTTTCATGCTATGTATCTTGACTCGAGTTTATGTATTTTGAGTTAGAGAGATCAGCAAATTTTCTGAGTGAATTCACATATTTCCTAAGTCCTCACAGGCTGAAGTAATTCATTTGATGAGGGGACAGGCAGCATTTCTCACCAGAAACTATTTTACTTTGTCTGTCATAGTGGAATGAGATTCATTCTGCACTGCCTTCCAGATTCTTTGCATTTCTCAAGCACCCTGGTATATTCAACCAGGCTGTTTCCTAGGTTGACTGGATCTTCCATCAGACAGAGAACCAGTGCAGTTGGTTCCAATTCAGCTACTCCTTAGGATATTTGACCATTTGACATGCAGATTTAGAACTGTGTTGTTACAAAATGAGATTTTCATAGATTTATACTAGTGATATATGTATAAAGAGCTCTTCAGCGATAAGTTTTCATTTCCTCAAAGTGTACAAGCTGCTGAAATGTCAGTCTGATACACTGGAGTCATGAAGAAAACAAAGACCTTTTATTATTTAAATATAATGTTAATACTGAAAAAGCAGGGGGGGAGAATGGGAATTACACATAAAGATGAAAAGATATTGGAAATCTCACTGTCTTCTTATATGTTTTTCAGAATTTAGAAATATGGCACCATGGTCTTGTTAACAGCAGCTGAGTGCCAAGACAGAGCATGTGTGTTCTTTCCCTATCAGTTTAACAGAATCAGTTTAATACGAGTATCAAAGAACTTCAGATGAGACAAAAAAGAACTAAGAAACACTCACTGCCATTCAAGTCACACAGATCCATGTATAGAATATACAAACAACCAAAAAAGAGAAAAAAATGTTTGCATTAACCCAAGAGTAGTCAATTCAGAAAGTCATTTAAGAAAGTTCAATTGATTGGTTTATTATGGTTTATTGTGCAAGTAATAATTCATATTAAAACTCTTTGCTTTGTAAAATGAAGATTTAAACAACTTTATAAATGTTAAGTAGCTTTAAGAGTAAATTAATTTGTAGTAAAATAAATACAGGTAATTATCTTAATTTAATATTATCTTAATATTCTCTTCATTTACCAAATTCCTAGAAAGGGACACTATAGGTACAAAAGTTTGCAGTTGTTGGACAGTGAAATACTGGCCATCAACTTATTGCTTACCTTGTTGGAGACTATACCATAAAAATTAAAGTGTCGTAGTTTACTTCATGATTAATCTTTTTTTGTCTTCACTAAAAAAAAAAAAAATGCTGCAGATAATATAATCTAACACAAGGGTTGAATCCTTGAGGCAGAAAATTAATAAAAGGTATTGCAACAATACCTCCTCGACGTGTTATCAGCTATTAATTACAATGAGTCCATACAAAGCATCTGTTCAGGACATGAAGATTTCAAGCATTGAAGCAAATGTGAGTTTGTTTCAAAATCAAAAAGTTCTCCAACTCTGTGTTCTTTAAATAGTACATATGTTTCTCTCTGGAAACAACTTCAAGATAAGATTATGCTCATCACAATTTACTAGAAATAAACAGAACAGAATGAACACTCATGCTGAATGAATAAATCATACAACTGTAATAACCAGTTATTCATTATTGTTGATACATTAGTACCATGAAAGTGAATAATCAAAGAGATGTTTCTGCTTCAGATAAAAGTCATCAGACTGAAGGGCCAATTAGTTTGTCCTAGAATGTAATTTAGTTCACAAAACTGGTAGCAAATACTGAATCGGGTGTCTTTACCTTGAAAGTATCCATAGAAACAAGACTGATGAAAAATCCCATTTAAATCAGACCTCCTATCTGTCTACATCACAGTTTATAAAGAACACTAAATAGACTCTCCTGCAGCAATATGACCCAATTTCCTCTCTAAAGTCACCTAGTGTACTCTTCAAAATTTTATATTTAACTTTTTAGCTTCTATATCACATGGAGCATTAGGCAACCTATTTCTCACACTCTGTTGATGGAGTGCCAAATTAGTCCATCTTATTTAGTTACTAAAGTAAAAGAAAACATAAATATAGTCAAGATTCAAGCAACAAAAGACTTGACTAACCTTCTAAATTCACAATTATTTTTTAAGTTAGTTCAGTAATGGATTTCCATATACCAACAATTTCTTTCCTTTTTTTTTTTTTTTTTTTTTTTCTAAATAGTTTACATTGCTATTGTTGAATAGCATGAAACAGATTCTGCACATCCTTTAATTACAAGAAACAAAAGCTGATTCTGAATAAACCTGACAAAGCAACCTGTGTGGCCAATACCAGGGTTGAGACCAAGCATCAAGGCTTCTTTGGCTAGAATACACATTAACAGAACATAATTTTCAGAAGTTCTTTATGCAGTTGGATTCCCTGGCTTTTCACTATATCTGCTCACATGTGCCATGGCCAAAACAAACAAGTTATCCTTTCCTCACCAAAATGCATTTTGATGGTGCTGTGCGGATGGGAGGCCTCCAAAGCAGTGGTTCTCAGCATTCCAGCTGATTAGCACTTCTAATTTGCTCTATCTCCTCTCATCCCAGGTTCTTCTCACAATAAATCTAGTTAGGAAAAGTTGCATAAAATCCAGTATCAAGGAAGTACCAGGGAGATGATGTGAAAGTAACATTGCTTTTCAAGCTACATTCCTAGCATAGAAGACCAAGAGTTTATTTCCTCTTGGCAGATGTAGAATGTAAACAATCTTGCTTGGTCATTTTGCAGCTTGATCATTCTTTTTTTATGTGTTTTATATCCTGTCTCATCATAAGCAAGCATTGGGATAGAAAGCACAAGAAGAGATAAACAAGTTGGGCTGGGCTGGTGCTCCTCAAAGTATTAACACCTCCGAGGGACAGCCTGCTTCGCCTTGCTCACTTGCCAGCTTAAATAAGTCAGTTAGAATCAGAAAGACAAGTCCTGCCAGGGACTTTCTGCCTGTAACACTCGATACATACTTCTAAAGATCATGCAGAAACTATTAATCAAAGACTCTGTAACCAGAGGATCCCAAGACATTTGCAATGCTTCATCTTTCTCTTAGGACAGTTTAAAACTCTTGGCCTGTTTTTACAGGTTTTTGTAGCGTGTGTGGTGGTAAAAGGTACAGATGGTGTCTAGATCATTTTAGACTGAACAGCTATTGCACGGTTATCTACAGTCACTAAGACCTGGAGTTGTTTACCAATGCAATTACTTCTACTCCTCTGTCCTTATAAAGAACCAATGCAAGTTGTAGACTCTTCTTTTAGAGGGCTGCAGCTAGAAGAAAAAGTCAATACTTTAGATAAGCTGCAGAGTCTTTAATGTTTGGAATTAAATTATCTGAGATTTTACAAGGTGGTCGTAGGACAGCGATTAATATATCTCCAGAACCCTGATCCACAAGAGCTGCCTCCTAGAATAAAGCTTCTTTAGATATCTGAGGTTTCTTGCCTTTTTCGATGAGATATAAAAGCCTTCTACTTCAGAATGGGCTCAGTTAAAGCAAACATACTTGTCTGATACAGTAGAAGAAAAGGAAATTACTATTAACCAACGTTGAAAAGGCTGAGACAGTTTATTTGGTTCTCTAAAGTCCTTCAAGCAAAATAAATGCATGATTGCAATAAAAATTTGCAGCCAGGAAAGCTCAATTTCAAATTAGAATGGTAATGAATTACAGTAAGTATTTATGCATGAAAACTCTTCAATGATAAATAACACATTTTTGAACTGGAAAAAAGCAAGATACATGTTAGATGCAGCATTGCACAAGTCATACAGGTGGTTACCATGAAACCTAGAACAAACTTACCTATAGCAATCTCCAAAGAGCAATATCGTCTGAGATCAAATTTCCATGTTTCTTCCTCTTTAAACCTTCCCTTTAAACACATTACATTTCCCAACATGATTCACCTGTGAATGTAGCTGTCAATTACAGCAAACCTATTAAAACTACTGTTTATTTTGGAGAGCAGTTATTTCACAGAATTACGTCTTTGTTACATATATTGCTAACAAGGCATAATGATTGCATACAACCTTGGTATAAGGACTCGAGTTTGCATTTTTAATTTCCTGTACTTCTCTTGTATTTTTCACTTGGTTATTTGGAAAGCTAATACACACAAATAATGAATGACTTGGTGTGAAAAGTGAATCAAAGTCAGTAATATCTAACTTTCAGGAAGACTGAACAGACTCAGATTTTTTAAAAATTACTTCTACGTAGGTACTTGAAATAAGTTTGCAGTTCTATTTAAATAAGAAAAATGCAGTGACTAGTCTGCACAATCCATTTCCAACTTCATTGATCTCTTTCCAATTTTCCTGATATTCAGCATGTGGACAAGCAGAAAGGATTAAGGAAAGCCTGAAAAAAAGTCTTCATGAGGCAGAAATGCGTATTTAGAAATTTAAGGGTTAGACCAAATTCACAGAGCTGTTTGCCATAATTATGCATTCAGTTCATGCAGCTTGGTAACTGTGAAGTGAGTACTTGACAAAAAAAAGGGAGGAAATAAAAGATAAATCCTTTCTCTACTTGAGTTTCTAGGCTTGGGAGTTGGCATGACAACTGTAAGCAAGTAGTCAAGTCAGGCACCGACTAAGAGTAAGAAGCCAAAAGAAACCAACAGAAACATAAAATAGTGTGAATACAGAGAAGTGCGGGAAAAAAAAAAAAAGATAAAGTGTGGACATCACAGTACTTTCAAGGTGTGGGCACTAGCACAAACAGTGAGTAACTATGTCCCTGCATAGCAGTAGGCAGAGTATCATATAGCTGAGGTGGTGACTAGCTGTTTCTCCAGCGAATCAAAAGATTGTGCTACTCTAGGCAAAACTCCAGATCTGTTGGGTGCCAACAGAAATAGCTGATCAGGCTGCACAAGAGCAGTTTCATAGGGAGCTGCAAGTAGCGATACATAAAGAGCTTATTAATCTGCCTTTACTGTTAAAGCAAGTTTGATTTCCAAAAAAACAGATATTCCTATCTAAATCAAAGCAAAGAATTAAGAAGGGTGTCATAAATAAGAATATCTGACATTTTTATGCTTATCTTTAAATCATGTAAAGAAAGAAAAAGAAAAAAAGCAAAAAGAAAAAGAGGTAGGTTTGTGACTAAGAGGAGACATTCATGGATAGGCTAGATAGGATAGGCTATTCTACATCTTTCTCTGCAATGGTTTTAGTTTATTATTGTTACTACAGAATTTTGACACAATAAATTCTCTCTGTCTCCAACTGCTAGACAAGTTGGAGAGTACAGCAGCAACCATACTCCACAACACTACACATAGCCTTTGATTGGCCTCAAAAACTATTCTCTTTTTATTTACTGGCATCACTGTCATGCATGAAGGCAATTAAGGCCAGATTAGCCCACAGCAGAATTCTTCAGTCTCAGTACTTATCCAAGTACAGTTTTTTAAAATGTCATAATATTTCAATCAAAATTATAACCTAAAGTTGTTTGTGCACAATTACAACATTAGACCTTGCATTTTTTTTTCTTCAAGAAACTTGGTCAATATTGTAATGTTTGTCAATTGACTAAAGTATGCATATTTTTATTCCACTTTTAAAAATACATCTATTTTAAACACAAACATAGCAGTCAGCTTAATGTCTATTTTATTCTTTAGCCTACCAAGGCCTTTTGTATTGTATTTTTTTTATTGCCAGAAGCATGCCTTTAAAAAAGGAGCAAGACAAGACAGGGGATCGTCTCTCACTTTTATTAAGCCAGAGAGGGTAGACTGACCCAATGTCACTGGCATTTCCTACTTGAGATCCCTAAAGCTGAAGGAAGAGAGTCCCACTTGTACTCCAAGCTTCCTTACAAGCATTCCAATTTGTGTTTATTCTGCTGGTGGTCTTGATGACTCTGAAATAGGAAAAAAAAAAAAAAAAAGAGTTTTCATTGAGATAGGGAGGTTGGGAAGCTTCTCATGTGATAAGACAAGAAAGGTTACAGCCTTTATGCCCAAATGACAACCAATGGGAATTCTTCCTTCTGCTTCAGGTATTTATTTCCTT
Organism: Megaceryle maxima; assembly: GCA_024605025.1. Lineage (NCBI taxonomy): Eukaryota > Metazoa > Chordata > Aves > Coraciiformes > Cerylidae > Megaceryle > Megaceryle maxima. The sequence continues at coordinate 9,964 of JANHGN010021303.1, read as the reverse complement.
ACCTATTAATACAATTAGTCTTTTGAGAAATTATATTGAGTTAGCTAATTTTAAGTTGCAATTTTTTTAATCTATTGTATTCACAATTAATTATGGCATAATATAAAATTGCTTTGTTACTAGCAGGAAAAGAGAAGGATCATCTTCCAAAGGTATAACTGTTCCTCAACACACAAATTATATTTCATGTGATATTTCAAGTATGAAAATAATAAGCAGCAGTCCATGGAGGAAGGCTTAGCTTATTTCAAATAAAGCTTTTCTCAGGTAGAAAAGCTGGAGAGGAAAGCCCCCAAAACACAGAGTCGTTCTTAACATGGATAACATTGGAGAAAAGGGGTGGAAGTTGTCCCCTTACAATTCTGAAGTAAGGGAGTAAGCAAAAAAAGATTTTTACCTCACTACGGTTTAACACTGCTTAATCTTCAATTAGAAATTTTAATAATGTGCTTAAATAATTCTATAACTACATCCTGTGTATATATGTAGTATATGCTATCACTATAATTCGTAATGAATGTTAAACCCCTTGCCTTATGGTTATTATAGAGAGTGAAGTCCTCAGTACGTCTTAATGAACGACTTGTTTCAGATATACTTTTGTTCTACGGCATGGACAGAAGAGACATTATAATTGAAAAGTTGCAGCTATCCTTTCTGCACCTTTCTTATTATATTTTGAATTTTGAACAAGGTAATATTACCATTGGGAAAAAAAACAACAACAAAAAAACAAACACAAAACCAAACAAAAAACCCACAAAACAAAACAAAAAACCCAAACAATTTATTTTGTTGGACACATTTCACTTTTGTGGCAAATTGGTCTCATACGTAACTCAATCTCTGCATGTTATAGAATATTTAAAAATGTTTACAGGAGGAATTGAGTAAAAATGTATCATGCTAATGGACCAGCACTTTATCTGGTGTAAGGAAAAAACAGTAGTAGTTTAATAACAAATAACATAATCTGAGGATCTGGCCCAAAATACGACAGAGGAATCACTGAGACACAGAAATCAAGACAAATCAAATATTCTGTGCTGTTGCAGTTTCCCTTAAGAAAAGTATGTGTATGCTATACCACAGGCATAAGTATATTGTTTCTTTAGGTATTCCAGCTAAATTAGTATTTTTTTAAAGACCAGTCTCCATATTTCAGGCTGGATAGTACTGGTTTGTTTTAAGCAAGTATTCTGGAGGCATTAGTGTTTACTTTCTTTCCTCACATGGACTGTACAATCAACAGTAGGTCAGCTATATAAACAACAACAGCAGCAGGTCACTGCAATATAAAATTATTTATGAAATAATAAGGACAATCAAATAATCCATTTACAGTAATAAACAACAGATCAGAATGACTGAATTGATCAGTAACCTAAAAATACTATAAAAAATATAAATCAACAATTCTTCCCCTGTATCTGTAGTTCTCCCTTCCACCCCTATTCCATTCCTCTGCCTCTGAAAACAACTTTTTGAACCTACATTGATTGAGACTGAGATATCTGTAACAGGATATGTTTGCACTGATCCTATAGATTGCTGCTAACAAGCAGTCCAACACAAATGTGGCTTCTATTAAGTTTTATTACTTTCAAGATGTTAATTTTGGTACAGGCTTATTTTCCTAATTTTGTGCAAAGCCACTACCCACGATGTTAAACAAGTGGAGGTGGGGAGGTGGAAAAAAAAATGCGTGAGTTAAAACAACAATGGCAAAACAATGCTGATGCAGATATCTAAATATCCAGCATTAATCTGAAATAGTTTCTTTTTTGTACTTAATTTTACAGTGATTAATTGAACAGGACTAGGCACAAGCCCTCTCAAGACTCTACGACATGTTATTCTATTCATATTACACAAGACTACAGAAATAAAAACTGTACTGTATATGGCTATAGAAATTTATATTCTGAATCAAGTGTGCTACATGAGAAATATGTAAGAGTTCTTAATCAAAGAAAACACTCAGTTTAAAAAATAACTCATCATCCACTGCCCAAGTAACTTCGGAATCCCCAGCAGATTGTGACTTTCAAGCAGGACCATCAGTTATCATGGTGATACATGGAAGCAGGTAAGGATTGTTCTTCACAGTCTGATATGGAAAAGAAAAATACAGTATCCCCATAGTTCACAGGAGTATGAGAGTACTTCAATTGTTAAGAACTTAAGTTAAAAATATATAAAAATCACATTAAAAAAACCCAAACCAAAACAAACAAAAAACCAACCAAACAAACAAAAAAACCCCAAAAACCAAACCACAAAAAAACCCCAAACCAAACTATATATTTTATGTATATTCTAAACATTAATCATTTAGCTATTAAGAAATTCCAGAATTTAGGTTGCCATCAAACCTTGTCAGCATTTATGTACATATATATTAACATACATTTTGATATTAAGTATTGAGTAATTCTTTATGAATGAGCAGGAATCTTGGAGTTGTGGCATGGAAACTCAAAGGCTTTAGGAGGTTTTTATCAGCAGGATATGAGAGTGAAATTGTACAGGAGACAAGAACTGGAAGAGTTAATGAGAAAAAGAATTTCTTTAGTCCAAATACTTAAATGCTGCCATGGAGAAGTAGATTCTATCTTTGTCTCTATCACAGATCAACCCACAATCCCCACAGCTTTGGAGTCCTTTATTTCATGGCTGTGTAATTTGAAACATCTGGGAAGTCTGATTTTCTAAAGAAGTGACCTCTAAATTAAAGGTGCAAGGTCATTTAGCAGAAGCTTTATACTAAATATTGAAATACGACATAAATTTTAATGACTATAAAACAGGTGATGAGCCTCTCAAATTAGACACGCAAAAATTGAGCTCTGTTCCTCAGCCAACCACCCCAAAAATAAAAGTTATACTCCCTTGTCTCACCAGTGTGTTTTTAAAATATTATTTCTTATTCATAGTGGTGAAAACAACATACATGAAGATTATACCAGCCTGTATATCCACTCCTACTACAAAAAACTGCTGTAACACTCATCTTTGCTGCCCTTCCTGCCTAGATTCTCCCCTTCATCATATCCTTTTTGAGATTAGGAATTACTTTTGTCCTCAGACCATTTAATTGTCAAGTTTATTTTGAACTCTGACCCTACCCTCCAGTATCTGCATCTTCTTCTCTGAGTAGCATTGCCAGCAAATCAAATGAGCATATTCTATTCCATCATACAGATTTTTAATGACAGATAACAATGCACAGCAAACACAGGATAAATCCTTGCATAACCAAAGTTGATAAACCTGACAAATTTTAGAGTTAACTACCACCACACATGAGGCTTAAGTTTTCCAGCCACTTTTAGCCCCGCCTTAGACTATTATCATCAAGCCTACATGTTCTTAGACCCTGAGAATATCAGAGTAACTTATTTATGTTAGATGTTCTTGTAACTCTTTCTTCACCAGATCTATACATTAAGCTATGTGTCATCGCAAGCCTCTTTTTTGTCCACAATGCTGGACAATATCATGTACTCTTCTTTGGAGCTAACTGGAACATATTCAGCTGAAGTAATTTGTAACCTAGTGCTATGAAGTATAATGGAATATGAACAATATATCAGCTATTTTAAACAAGTCTCAGCTACAGTTTTGATCCAATATCACATTTCATCATGTGGTATTAAGTACAGTGTAATCAAAATGCAAATATTTATAAAAATATAAGAATGCAAGGGCTACAATGGTTTTGCTTCTACTTCATATTTCTAGGCCCTCTCATTTTAATTAGTAAATGTTTTGAAAAACTCTACAAACACTTTATCAAGGTACTTATACAAATGAAGTGGCTGCACAGAGCAATTCCTAATATAAGATTAAAAATATGTATTTCTCTGCTTCAAAGACTGTCTGCAGTGTCAAGAGAAAGGCAGAATGTTTATGTCTGCCACCCTAAATACACATATATCCACAGGTCAATTTATATAGAAATGCTCAGTTCTTAAGACTGAAGGATTATATAACACTGCCTTACTGACCATTTTCACTAAAAACTATGACTTTTTAGTACCACATATCACCATATATAGCAAAAAAGTGGTATTAAGAAGCAGTGACAAAATGTTACATATTTTTCAGTTAACTCTAGAGGTGTCGTTGTCATATGACATAAAGGTACAAGTTAGTGAAGAGGGTTGAATGAAATGGCCTTAAGTGTTTTCAAACTAAGCACAATTTAAAGCATATGAAACTCTCTCCAGGCACTAAAGAGACTCCATCTGGAGTTAGGTATAGATTTCTATCCAAAAATGAGTAATTAAAACAGAGATGAGACACACACTGGCATCTACAGGGCAATCAAGAGTCTATCTGTCTATGGCAGCTTAAACAAGCTTGGATTGTTTATTACAGCAAAACAGCCTGAAGGGATAGCACTGGAATCTCTGTAAATATCAGAACACTAAATGCCAAAAGATAAGTAGAGTTTTTTTTACATTAAAGGATAATTTAGACTCTCAAGAAAAAATGCATACTAAACAGGAAGAAGTTATGTGAGAAATTGGAAGGTTGCCTACTACAGCCAGAAAGTTCTCAAAGATGCTTCCAGCAGCAGCAGCAAAAGGAGCAAAACCCCTGAAATAACCTCTCAGAAGGTTGTGAAAGGACTCATACGACATAGTTTGATAGCAGATGACAAAACCTGATGATCCAGTCAGTTTTTCTAACCAAAACTTAGTCATGTGCTTAAATGGTTTCTTAAAAACCCTCTAGGACTTAAGGCCAGATCTTCAGCTGAAAGCACATGAGCGTATGGCTTTATTAACATCAAAGATATGCTGAGTCATTCCAGTTCAGGGTCTGGCATGTAGTTTTCAGTTATTTAAGATTCATGTATACTACTCATGAAACAGAAGTTGGGAGTACATGTTGATGAAGTCTGTTGAGGACAATTTTTTGATACAGGTGACTGACAAACTAAGTAGGTGCTCTGTTGGACCTACTTCCATGAACAATCATGAACACTCAGTTGAGGCTGTGAAAGTTAAGGGGAACCTTAAAGTTTAAAATCCTGAGTCAAGTCAGCAAGATAAATTATAAAAATTACAATCCCGGCCTTCAAGCAGGCCCTATGGGATGCTGCCATGAAGGACAATGGAGCCCAAAAGAGCTGGCTGATTTTTAAAAACAACCTTATCAAAACACAAGAATGGTCCTTACAGACACTCAGGAAAACAAGCAAGTATGGCAGAAGACCACAGAAGATGGTCACAGAAAGGGACTACTTGGAGAAAAGGAGACATTGCCTGAGCATGTGGGGATGTAGACATGAAAGCCAAAGCTCAACTGAAGCCAAAACTAGCTAGAGATGCAAAAAGCAAAAATGAGGAAGACTTCAATACCTGTAGAAAATAATAATAATAAAAAAAAGGCTAAAGAAGAGGTGAGACCACTGCTTAACAGAGCAGGGGACCTAGTGACAAAGAAAATGGAAGTGTTTGAGGTATTAAATACCTTTGACCTTCTGTTTTTATTGGTAAGGGTTTTTTCTTGGGTGTCCCAGCTCCTTCATAGTACTAGCAGCATGTGGGAATGAAGCACTATGCACAACAAATGATGGTCAAATCAGAAAGCACTAAGGCTAATTAGATCTATGCAAGTCCATAGGCTCAGATAGGCTGCACCTGACTTGGCTGATGTCATTGCAAGGCTGCCCTTTACTATCTTCAAAAGATAAATGGAACTGTGAGAGGTGTCCAATGACTGGAAAAAGGCCATCTTCAAGGAGAGCAATGAGGATCCACACTTCTACAAGCTGCTCAGACATGGCTCTGGTCCCAGGAGGTTAATGGGTTAAGCCCTCTGGTATGTAATTTCTGAGCACATAAAGCACAAAAAGGTCCACCCAGTGTGGATTCATCAAGGACAGACTGGGTCTAACCAACTTGAATGTCTTTGGTGATAATATGACTGGCTCAGTGGACAAAAGGAAAGCAAACTAGGATGTTTAGTTTGATTCTAGCAAAGCCTTCAGCAGTGTCCTGTAATATCACTATAGCAAAATCAGTAAGACACAGGCTAAAGTGGATGGAAAATCAGTTAGACACTCAGACACATTCGGTTCTGATCAGTAATACTAATTCCAACTGGCAGCTGGTGACTATGGACATTCTGAAAGTACCAAAATGGGTCTTTACTCATTAACATCATTTAATACTCTTTTTAACACCCTTCTTAACAAGTGGCACAATGCAACAGAGTCTATACTATTCAGCTTCGTGGATGATAACACATGGGAAAGCACCTGATATGCTGGAAGGCAAGACTGATCATTAGAGGGACCTCAACTAGCTGGAGAAAAGACATGACTGGAACCTCTCAAAATTGAACAAAGGCAAATGCAAAGTCCTGCACATGGGACAGTATAACCACCATGCAGCAGTACAATCTAAGATGGCTAAGAAGCATCTTTGTTGTAAATGACATGGGAGATCCCACAGACAACAAAATGAACATGAGTTAGCAGTGTGCCCTTCCAGCAAAGGACAGCTATGTACTGGGCTGGATTAGCAAAGGTGTAGCCCATAAATCAAACAAAGTGATTACTCCCCTTTATTAAGCACTTGCAAAGTATTGTGCCCAGCTTTAGAATCCAAGAATGGTTGAGGTTGGAAGAGACCTCTGGATGTCATCTGGTCCAAACCCCTGCTCAAGCAGGGTCACCTAGATCAGCCTGCCCAGGACCATGTCCAGACGGCTTTGAATATCTCCAAGGATAAAGACACAGCTTGTGCCCTGTAACAATGCTCAATCACTCTCACGGTGAAAAAGTGTTACACGATGTTCAAACAGAGCCTTCTGAGTTTTCATCTGTGTCCATTGCCTCCGGTCCTGTTACTGGGCACCAGTGAGAAGAGCCTGGCTCTGTCTTCTTTGCACTCTTGTCTCAGGTATTAATTTCCATTCATAAGATCCCTCCTGAGCCTTTTCTAGGCTAAACTGTCCCAGCTCTCTCTGCCTCTACTCTGAAAGGAGAGCTGCTCTAGTCCCTTTATTATCTTTGTGGCCCCAGGGTTTTAGCTATTGGTTTTTTGCTGTCTCAGTACAAGAATAGCATTTACATATTCAAGCTAGTCTAGTGGAGGGACACAGATATCATGAGGCTGAAGCATGTCAATGCATGAGGAGTGAGCAAAAAAAAAAGGATTTGTTTAGCTGTAAGAGAGCTTTGCTGTCTTCAGGTACTTAATGGGAGGCACTGTCATACCTCTACTCCTGGAGACCTGACAGGATCCTGAGCACCCAGACCTAGTTGAGAGTCTGGACTAAATGATATTGAATGATCTCTTCTAACCTGATTCAGGTCAGTTGTGGTAACAAATGAGTTTTCTGTTTTCTGCATATCTGTCTGAACATGTTTAATCAATTAGTAATAGGAGTCCTGGTCCAAGTGGTATTTTGTTTTATGGTTTTTCTGCTACAGACTCTCCAAATTATTGGATGATAGGAATAGAAAAGAGCATCTATCATGCTGAAAAACATGGCAAGAAAGTATTACCCATTATGAAAGAGATTGCTATAAGTACACATAACCTTTTATGGAGAAAGAAAAGAAGAAAATGTTTGCAAGAACACTTACCCATTTTTTTTACCCCATTATGGAAAAATCTGGTCTAACAATACTGCAAAGATTCAGTATATAAACAGATAATCATATGAAAGAATTGCAGACACTGCAACAGCTAATTGGCCCCGCATAAGCAACATAAGCATTTGTTTTACATAAATTACACCACTCTTATCCTGACAGAATTAGGGTTCTCTCTTACCATTACAGATGTTGATCTAGGCAAGTATGTACTTCTATTACAGTGTTTGTCCTTGGGAAATGTATGTTGGACAAAGCAAAATATACCAGCTAAATAAGTGGTTAGGCTTCTGCAAGTATGATTCAGGCAATCTAACTGATGAAAACTAATTTGTAAGTGATCCATACTGGCAGAGATCCCTGCACAGAAAGGCAGATACCTAACTCTCCATTGTAGAGATTGAGGTAGCTGATTTTCACCTGCAAGTAGAACATGTGACTACATTGTTACCTGTGGATACAGCTACAATTGGCTTCACACAGTCTACTCAGAAAAACCCCAAAACAGATTTGAAATTGCTTGGGCAGTAAACTAATATGCACAAAGGAACCAATTGCTATAATCAACATGAAGTCCAGGAACCTCCTGACCAGAGAAAGTCTCAGAGTTTTGATTGACAAAGCATGCACACAATGGTAAAAGCATGTCTAGACCAGCATCGTGTGTCAAAAAAACCACAAACGCTTGACTCAGATGTTTAATTCTGAAAAGATTTAAAGGTATGTGCAATTGGAAAAGCCTTGTAGTGCACAGACCTCTATAGATGATAGGACCAGATATCTATTAACATTTGGTAGCTTTTGTTCCTTGGAGCAGAACAGGCATGTAATATTAACTGCTGGCCTGGGAGTCATGCTTTATTTCTGAAGAACTGGATGTGGCAAGAGATATTTCATTACAAATGAACACAAACCATCATATCAGGAAAAAGTTTTATTTAAAAAGTTAATTACTACAGTAAGCGCAACCAACATAAATTATGCAACAGAACTGAGCTGTTTGTGCAATTTCAAGGGAAAAAAAGAAATAGCACGTTTGGCATATTTTCCTGCACCATGGTATTTGCATGAACTGTGTTGTTAATACTTTGCTCCACTATTTTTTTCTCTCTTAAAAAAGTGAAGATACCTACAAAAACATAAATTCATAGAGTGACACTTTATCATCTAGAATACAAGAATGGTGTATTATGTTTTTCTTTATGCTTACTTGGGGAAAGCAGCATGGTATCACAATTTCCAATGACATCGTAAATCAAATAACTCCAAATTAACTTTTTATATTGTAATCAACTAAACAGGTTGATATATCAAGTTGCAGAAGCTTTTTGTCTTCTTTTAAATGAGAATTCCGACACTAAAGTTGAAAAGTTTCTGTGAAGCATCTGGCTCAGTGAGAAATAAAGTTTAGAACAAACACTTCTAGAAACATTTTGTACGAATTCAAATGGAAACACTTCTGATGTGCAATGGGAAGAAGAATTGTGCAGATGAATGAAAAATTGCTCTTTTGAAATAAAGCTCCAGTTCCATAGAACTAGTTACCATTCCCGGTAACTATATAAAGCTATGAGATACCTGCCTTTAAACTTACCAGTTCAACATGAGTTTTCTTCTGGAATCAAGAAAGAGTAATTTTCTTTAATGGAAGTTTCTCATGGGAGTATTACCACAGTCCCAGTATACACTGGGATGGGCTGTATTGAGCATGCTGCTTCTTTCACTCCATTTTGCATTCTGCCTACAAATACATACTCACCACTTTCAACCACCAGTCCTCTGACCATAGCCTAGATAATATCTCTTCAATAAAACAATAAAAACCATAGAGGTATTTGGTCTTAGTCATAATAAACATATACGGATACTATTTAGACATGAAACAAAAACTTATTTAAGGTAATTTCTTTCATAATCTTCATAGGAATAGATATGTATCAGTGGGAAGACAGTACTTCTAGTTTTGCTCTTTGTTCTTGGCCCTTAAAAGTCCTTATACTTCAAATCTTAATCATGAAAGTGTACTTTAAGATAACCTTTAAATCTTTAAAAAATAAACTACTTTTTTAACACTACCTCACACCCATTTTTTATAGTTGGGATTTATGCTTTTTGCATTTGGGGTAAAAAAGATTACTATTTCTCAATCATGCATTAAAAATTTTATTGTGTGCTTGGAAAAGGAAACAAGAACTGCTGCAACTGGAACATTCCCATTCCAAAGTAGGAAAACAAATGTGGCATTTTTTATCTGAACAGATGTGTTCCTAATGTATTTTGAATAAAAACTTCCTACTTGAATTAAAAAAAAAAAAATTAAAAAAAATCCAGCAAAAACCTCATTAT
>JANHGN010021302.1:7329-18974 GCA_024605025.1 Megaceryle maxima | reverse complement strand
ATGTCCCTGCTCTCAGCAGGGGGGTTGGACTAGATGACCTCTAGAGGTCCCTTCCAACCCAGACATTTCTATGTTTGTTTACATTTGTCTCAGAATTGGCACAACCATGCTGTGTTTGCTTATGAAAGGGTCCTGAGAGGAATGAAAGGAGGTGAGAAAGAAGGCCACGTGGAAGGAGTGGGAATTCTCCCAGACAGGCAGCAAATTCATTATAAACTCCGCAGAATGAAGCATAGCAGAGTGATGGGCACTATTATCACATCTAATGGGAGCAGAAGCCGTGCAGCTGAAATGAATGCTACTACAAGTTGCATTAACTTCTGTAGCACTGTCCAGTGACCAACATACCACGCATGAAATGTGCTGAACAAAAGGCATGTTGTTACCACAGTGAAATAGCCAGAAGTCTCAAAGTATAACCAAGGACAGCAAAATGTGACACAAGCTTGTCTAAACAGTTCAGAATAAATGTCCTTGTATCTCCATTACCAAGGGTATATTAGTCAAAAGTATTCTGTATTGCATCACAACCAGCTGCACTGGGAGATCCTTCAAGACTGCATTCATTACAGAGCAAATAGATAATTACATCTGGGTGGGTATTAATGAAATTCAGATCCTATTTAGTGCAAGTAATCTCACAATGCTACTGCTTGAAATGCTTCAAAGTTTCTTCTGACTATTTCCTTTAAAAATTAAACAATTGCACTTCTGCCCCAAAACACAGTAGGTTATTCTCCATTATACGTGGTAAAAAGTGACCATAACAAGAGAATCAATCAAGTCAGGGGTCCTAAATTCTTGATTTAGCTGCTCTGTTAACTTATTATGCAACCCAAAACTTTCAGTATTTCTTTACATAGTTTGCTTTTTGTTAAAGATGGGCATAAAATATTGGTACATCCTGTCTGTCGCATAAAGATACTGGGAGAATTAATCCATTAGCTTGTTTATAAAGCACCATGGACTACTTGCTTGAAAGATGCCATAAAACTGACAAGTAAAAAAAAAGTGCCATTGAGATTCACAGATGAAGAGGCAGCAGAGTGTGAAAACACTCGTATGTGCACATCAGCCATAGGATGATAAATCAGCTACATTTTACCAGTAGTCAAGATTTATCTTGAATTGAAACCTTGATTGAAATCTAATAAGACTTCATATCCCAGGCTGTCTTAGTTACTTATAATGACAATGCTAAGCTAACTTTATGCAACAGCTGACCTGACGTTTCTGCATGAAACTACACATAAGTCACCCAATGTTTTATCTGAGAAGGGTATGAAAATATATGCAAAATAGTCATTGAAGAAACTTTGGTGTATAGCACTTGCATGTCCTGGAGTGCTCAAGCTGCAGCACAAGTAAATATTTAATTATAGTAAATCCAGTACTTAAAGGGCTGTACTGCCAACTTCTTCCTCTCCCGAGTTTCACTCAGCCAGCTGCTGTGTCAATATCACTGTTCTGCTCTGAACAGATGATTCTTGGTTCTTGCTGAGTGGAAGAACCAACTGTCTTCCCTTTTCAGATCCTGCTGTCTCTTAGGTTTTCAGTTTCCTGGAGTAGGATTTAAGCTGCTAATCAGTGCATGGCAAATATGAGGAGAGTGGCAGTGACCCACTGTGCACGGAGAAGAGTCAGATGAACCAGTCACCCACACAGCATCAATGAATCAAGGAAGGAATGACAGGGAGGAGGGAGACATGATCTTTCCCCAGCATATCAGACTGATCAGTTGGTGATGCTTATTACCTGCTTCTTTTAGACAGTAAGTTGATGAAAGACCTCTGCAAAATGCAGTGACAGAAGGAATATAAACTTTTGAGTCACTATTAAGAGCAACACTAAATCCACACACTTAAATTTTATCAGTGAGCTCTGTATCACATGGAGTTCTGCTCACCCATACCAGCCCCACATCAGAGGATTTCTTGAGATAGTGCTAATGCAAGCTCAGCTGCTGTAGAGATGGGTGGCTCCCGTCCTAATATTAGTCAGGAATAGCACCTCTTTGCAGAAATCACAACCCTGCCACCAAGACTGTGTTATTTCAAGTCCTGTGTAGATCAATAGGATTTCCAATTACTTAACTAAAATGACAGAACAGGCAGGAAATTATTCATGTTTGATGTACTGTAAAAAGAGACCATTCTGATCAATCCGTCATCATCCTGGGTTCGCTGTGCTTTTTACTCAACTCCTCATCAACAGTTGCTGCCCATTAACTGATTTTGCAGCCACTGGTGTGAATAATAGTATTTCCACTCTGGTGGATAGAAAAAACCAAGAATACAAGGTCAGAGACACCTCCACAATCCAAGCTCAAATCTCAGGAGAGTCTTTCAATAGACATTAGGATATGGAAAGAATTCAAATTTCCTAGCAGAATGTAATTATACTCAGCAAAATGTTGTATCAGTAATGTGTTCTGGCAAAACACTTGTGTAAAGGGCTGTGATCATAATGCACAGGCACAGAGAAACTCTGTTATGCTAAGAATGACACTTCCAAATCTGACAATCTCCAGGCACATATAAAACTTCTATATGAGCAACAGAGAATACATATCAATATCCATCTGCATGGATTTCATGTTATTCTTCAAGTAGGAAAGGTAGTTGTTGTGAACTATGGGAGGCCTGTTTCCAATCTTTGCAAAACATGGTATCAGAGAACAAAAAAGCCTCCCTGATGCCTCTTTCTGTAGATTAAAAGTGTGTGCAGTACCTCTGCTCAAGGAACATTTCTTCCTCTGGTTTTTGGAGTACACATTGACACGCTGCCTTGTGTTTAGCTATGTGCCACAGCAGACACTTCAGGGAAAGATTTACCCAAACTTTCTGTAAATGCAGGAACTAAACAGAATTAATTCAAAAGCCCACAAAATGTAACAGAACAGCTGCATCCATTTCTTTGCCAGGTGCCCGACGTCTTTTGGGTGGCTTACATACCATCAACAGTAGGTGTATCACACTTGGGATTCATTAGTCTAGATCTGAGAACGTGTGCCTAGAATAAGGGAATAATTTTAAAATCCATGAATATCACACAGCCTAGGGAGTCCTCTTTCAAACAAAGGACTCAGGTATTATGGTCTAGTTGTGGAAAAAATGCCAAAAGATGTGGATGAGGAGGTAAAAAACATAACACCAAAACCTCAATCAACTGTACCTTTGCCCCCAAAAGCATCATAAAAATTTCCTCCACACCCAAGTCTGAGAATCAGCCTTAAACAGTTTAATCCAATTTTCTTAATAATGATCTCTACTTCCATAGCTATTATGGGTCAGACTCTGCCATCGTGCAACACTGATGAAACCAATAGAATGCGTTCACTTTCATGGGTACTGAGTTTCTCCCAAAGTATCTCTTCCTAGCTGAGCACTAATGAGGCCCCAGATGCATCGTGGCTGCTGATCATGTTGTTCAGAAGCCATTTAGGCAAACTGGACACCCACAAATCCCTGGACCCCGATGGGACGCACCCACAACTTCTAAGGGAGCTGGCAGATATTGTTAAGCCACTCTCCATCATCTTTGAAAGGTCACAGAGAACAGGAGAGGTGCCTGAGAAATGGGGGAAAGCCATTGTCCCTTCAGTCTTCATAAAGGGCAAGAAGGACCAGTCAGCCTCACCTCCATCACTGGAAAGGTGATGGGACAACTCATTCTGGATGCCATCTCTAAGCATGTAGAGGAAAAGGTTATCAGGAGTGGTCAACATGGATTCACCAAGGGGAAATTATGCTTGACCAATCTGATGGCCTTCTACGACGGCATGACTGGCTGAGTAGATGAGGGGAGAGCAGTGGATGTTGTCTTTGTCAACAGCAAGGCTTTTGGCACTGTCTCCCATAAGATCCTCATAGGTAAGCTCAGGAAGTGTAGCTTAGATGAGTGAACAGTGATATGGATTGAGAACTGTCTGAATGACAGAGCTCAGAGGGTTCTGATCAGTGGCAGAGAGTCTAGCTGAATGCCTGGAGCTCACTGTGTTCCCCAGGGGGCAGTGCTGTCTCCAGTCTTGTTCAAGATCTTCATCGATGACCTGGATGAAGGGACAGAGTGTATCCTCTGGAAATTTGCTGATACAAAACTGGGAGGAGTGGCTGACACATGAGAAGGTTGTGCTGCCATTCAGTAAGACCTGGACAGGCTGGAGAGTTGGGCAGAGAGGAACCTAATTGTGTGCAAGTGTAGAGTCCTGCACCTAGGGAGGAATAATCCCATGTACCAGTACAGGTTAGGTACTGACCTGCTGGAAAGCAGCTCTGTAGAGAGGGACATGGGAGTCCTGGTGGACAACAAGTTAACCATGAGCCAGCAGTGTGTCCTTGTGGCCAAGAAGGACAATGGTCTCCTGGGCTGCATTGAGAAGAGTGTGGCCAGCAGGTTGAAGGAGGTTCTCCTACCTCTCTACTCTGTCCTGGTGAGGCCAAACCTGGAGTACTGTGTGCACTTCTGGGCTCCTCAGTTTAATAGAGACAAGGAACTACTAGAGAAAATACAGTGGAGGGCTATGAAGATGTTGAGGGGACTGGAACATCTTTCTTACAAGTAAAGGCTGAGAGATCTGGGTCTGTTTAGCATAGAGGAGACTGAGAAGGAATTGTATCAATGCTAATAAATATGTAAAGGGCAGGCATTGAGATAATGGGGACAGTCTCTTTTCAGTGGTGACCAGTGGCAGGGCAACAGGCACAACTGGAACATGGCAAGTTTCATCTGAACATGAGGAAAAACTTTACTGTGAGTGCGATGGAGTACTCGAACAGGCTGGCCAGAGAGGTTGTTAAGTCTCTGGAGACTCAAAACATGCTTGGATGTGTTCCTGTGCAACCTGTTCTAGGTGAACCTGCTTTGGTAGGGAGGTTGGACAAGATGGTCTCCAGAGGTCTCTTCCAACCACCTACCATTCTGTGATTTATTATTTCAAGATGGGAAGGTAACTATCATACTCCAGTGCTTTTGTACAGCTATGATTTTTATGTCTCGCATACATTAGCAGCTCTCAATGAACCAGTAGCATTGTTCCATTCTGTAACACTACAAAATATGCTCTGCTAACAGCAAACTCTGGTGCTACAGATACAGTCTCTAAAAGGGGTTGAAAAGAGGCAGAATGTTTGCACATATTCGAGCTACCTGCAGCCACCTAGACTGTCACCACACATATGGACTATCTGTGGTACTACTGTACCAGCACGTCTCCCCTCCACAGAGTGGGCAATGCCTAAAGATGTACTTTAGGGCAAGGTTTTGTCACATCCCTCTCTTGTAGAAAAAACAAACAGTCAAACTGCAAATTCCCATGGTCAGCCTCTTTCTTACTCCCTTTCTTCCTGTAAGTGGTACATCTTCAGAGGAAACTTAAGAGGACTTCAGATGACCACAAAGCAGATTATATGGGAAGCTGACTACCACAGCAGAAGCAACCCTCAGCTCAGCCTCCTCAGGTCATCCATTCTCTCCAGTCACTAAGCCTTGCTGAGCTGATTTTCAAGTGGCTGATGTGTCTAGCCACAATAAAATCTCCAATGCTGTTTCCCTTCCCCTGAGACATTTAGACCCAGACTAATTCTAAGCAAAAGAAGTGCCACAACACAGGTTCCTATCCTATTTTCAATCAGAGCATAGGATTTTAGAAAGAACATAATATAAGGAAGAAAAGTGAGAACACTGACTGAACAGCCTATCTTTGACAACAGAAAGTATTACTACAGCCACAAGGTACAGTCTGTAGAAACTAAATATGAGGATAAGAATCAGCTGTGGAAGGCTGATGAAATCCTTTTTCATACATTTTTTTTCCTATTGGAATCACATGAAAATCTTAAAAATGGAAACACTGAGCAAATGCCACTTTTTGTTATTTACACTGCAAACCCACAATGGTGAATGCCACCTGTAACCTTTCCATTTCTTATAGCTTCCCTGTAAATAGCTGGATCAGTATTAAACCAGCACTCTAGATACTTCATCTTTGCTTATGTAGCACTCAGAGGCCTGAGTTCACAAGTGCCGTAAACAATCTGAAGAAATAAAATAACCAGGCATTAGAAAGGGCAACATCAGATAGTGCTTTGTCAAAAGCAGATGGGACGACAACATTATACATGCTCTGCTGAAGACTGAAGGTAAGAGTTCTGAGTAAATTTATGGAGACTTTGTAATCAAACCTTCTTTTAGAAACCATACATTGAAGTCTATGAGTTCTTCTAATATATTGAATCTAGGCTGACAAAAGCTTTTCATTAAATGCTCTTGATAAAGTAATGAGTTAAAAGTTGCCTGCTGAAACTACAACCAACCTGAAATATAAGCACATTAGATAATTCTTGTTCCACAACATCCACTCAGCAAAAACATGAGTAACATTAGGAATCAAGTATCAAAATCATAATTTATTCTGTCAGTATCTGCTACCCACAAACACTCTGGATTAGACAATATTCTGAGAAAAATGATCTTGAAACAGTGTCTGAAGAGATTTATTTTCTCAGTAAAAAAGGAAGTTATTTTACTATAGAACAATTAGAGATGATTGTCCAGCCCTATACATAATAATGTACAGGGTAGAAAGATTTTCACTGACTTCAGGATCCAGTGAGAGTAACTAAAACTATCACAAAACACTGTTCATTCAGAGCCCAGACAACGTCTGGGAAGTTGGGATTTATCTGGCTACCTAAATTCTTACCATGCCAAGAAGCTGACCAGGATTCTTACTTTAGCTAGTGCCTACCTATTGCTTTCACATAGTAGGAAGCTTTAAGAGTAGATTTGAGCCTTCTGTTTTACTGGTTTGTTCAGAGGAATGAAGTAGGGTGACTCTGATGGGGACCACATCCTGCCTTCTCACAATACACATGCTCCAAAGAACAAACAAGAGAAAAAGTGGCAGGAACAAAAACCAGTATGAAAGACAATGACTTAACTTCCATGCATATTAAGAGCTGCACAAGCCCAGTTAATATCAGCTAGAAAAAGACCAAAGCTAGGAAAAAGAGAGGTTCAGCAAATCTTTGAGCAGCTGCTACTCATGGGGGTTCTGCAGTGCCCTATCTGTAACTCGAGCTGCAATTTTGCTCAGAGAGAAGCTGATTCCAGGAAAAAAGAAATGAGAGAACAGTGAAAACTGGGAATACTGGATCACTATTTGGAGTCCCAGTGTGTGCATTAACAGTATGGCTATATCCCCCACTATTTCATAATAATGAGGAAACTTGGGAAGAGCTATTCAGCCAGTAATGCAGAGATGAAAGAAAGACTGGTAATAGGTAACTAGTGTTCATTACAGCACACTATGGTGAAGAGAAGTTAATTTTAACTCAAGTGAGGATCATGCCAGTCTTGTCTGGTTCATGCAGATACTTATGGCCATGAAAAGGCAATTAGAAATCAGTCATGAGTCAGACTGTGTGTACTCTCGTAAGCTTTAAAAAACAAAACAAAACAAGACAACAAGGAACAAAACTCCTCTTCTGAGAACTGGCAGACCCATGCTTATAAAGGATTGCTGGCATACAAATCCCTTTTAGTAACTCTACATTGCAGTTGATGAGGAGACATGCACCTGAAACGGGTTGGAGTTCTAACAGTGAGAATTATTTTTGCCATCTTTTTTTTTTTTTTTTGATAGAACCTTTCCAAAGTCACAAGTGGAAGATCCAGTTAAGCCTGGATCCTACATACCTACCAACATTAAACAAGACTGTACCAACTAACCAAACTGGTTGACTGTCCTCACAGTTTTTAATGTGGTACATCACGTCTGGGCACTGAGAGTGTCTGAAGAGATCAAGGACAGGAAGGCAAACAGATTACCAGGATTATACCAAATTTTCCTACGTGAAAATTTAGGGGACTTCACATAGAAAATATAGCCTGTGTTCTTTACAATCAGCTTAAATTAGGCTTTCATTTACATTTGTGCAGTTAAGACTCTATTTTACATTTGTCAGTGCGTATATGTAATAGGTGCATGCTGAGACCTCTCAGGTCATATGAAAGTGAACACCACTTCCCTACTTCCTCACCTTTTGACAGCAATACTTATCAGCAACATTTCCCTGAAACCCACTGTGTTCTACCTCTCATACAATGTAACTGATTATAAAAATAATCAAAAGTAGTGAAAAACAACTGCATACTAGCACTCGGAGCAACCTGAAAGAACCTAAATTTGCCCAGCTTGGTGCCTTCACCAGGTAAACATCAGCCTAGCTCTCCTGGAAGCCAGTTTCTTCTTCTTTAAAACCCAGGAGTTAATACCCTTACCAGCAGTGACCTTAAACTAGCCTTTATAACGATGAACAGGCTTGGTAACCTTGTACCTCCCTCCACACTAGCCATCTTTCTTACACTGAAGGTCTTGGAAATACCCTGGTTAGTGGTCACTCTGTGAAATCAGCTTCAGATAACAAAGTTTTCAGAGCATTAGGAGATTTATTCAAACTGCTCTGTCAAAAAAAGCATGTATTCCAGAAGAATAAGCAAAGTGAGTAGTCTTGCATCTCCTGTGCAGCAGACTTGAGGAGTTTCATGGTTCTTACACCATGAACTCTGCAGCTAGCAAATAAGCAAAGAAAGGCTGAAAAATGCAGTGCATCACCTTCTTCACTCTCATCTCCTGGAATGGAAAATGCCTGTTTGTCCTCTGCACAACTCAAAAAATTAGTAATAAATATTACAACCCTCTGGAATTTCCCTTCCTGGATACTGAAAGAAAACCAAAGCAACAGCAAAAAGCAAACTATCCCTTTTATCAACAAAGAGAAGAGTATGTTCATGTAACTACAGCAAACCCAAAAATTTGAGGCTTGGGGAAGAGGAATTGCAAGGCTTATTGAAATAAAAAAAGGCCTGAGGTAACTGTTTTGCCCAGCCTGATTAGACTAGCCAAGAGCTCATGTAATTTCTATCTTCTTTGGTTTGAGATTGCTTTCATTCTCTTTACAATGCTGTATCACCTGAGAAGGCATCATGATCCCCCTCACTCATGGCAAGTTGTGTTTTATGTTGTAATTTGCTAGAGCAGTGATTATGCGCAAGTGGGAGAATTTCACAAGCAAAATGTCTTGTCGGTGAAAATAGCAGCTTTACTCCTACATTCACTTAGCAGCAGGAGGCAGAAAGTGTCCTGGGGTTTTTGAATTATTGCTGAAATGAACTCCAGATGCCTGCAGAAAGACTGCTAAATATACACCTAATTGCCAGTTTCTTTTGTCTTAACCCTGCTGCTAAACAACCTTCAAACAACAGCATTTGATACATCATGAATTCCTTATTAGCACCTTTATGCAAAATTAAATGGCACTTGTGCAAAGCCAGAGCAGAAGAGCACACCAGTCGCTTAAGTCTGGAAGTCTATCTTGGGTATTTACCTTCCTGTGTGGGGGAAGTTTACTTATAAATTACAGTCTTCCTTTTACATTGCATGCACACCAGTTTTATACTTCTCAGTTTTTATGCTAGGAAAACTTGCATATTTATGTAATATTAATCAAGCACCAATTTTTGCTATTTTGAATATTCAGCAAAGGAGAGCAAAACTATGCTTCCTGGCTTGCTGCCACTTCAATGACTCATCTTTGCTGACATGCAAGCCAATGGGCGTGAAGATTTAGAATTGCTGTTTCATAGAGAAAAAGGATTTAGGAGAGACAAGGTCATACATCCCATGCTTCACCCCCACTGACCCTGACTTCCGCACGCAATGTCCATGGCACAGCTATGAAACTGCTTTCGGGCTCTAAGATTATGGGTGTATATAAGGATTATAGGTGCATGTAAGGGCAATCATTAGGAGTACATACACCAAGGCTTTGGTCTGGAAATAAGAGAGTCTGAAAAACCCAAGACCATATACACTGACCATTTGCATGTTTGAATAAATAAATGTGTTCTTTTGTTGATGAAAGGAGAGGCAGAGGCACTGCCAGTGTAACCATTCCATCTGTGACACGGGAGCACACAGCACCCTGTCAGCTGCTGCATTCCTGTAATACACAATCCCTCTGCCTTCACTGCCTTCAGGAGTCTAAGCTGACCTTTTCCATCCCAGCAGCAAACCTTACCCACAGCTCTAACCTGCTGCCCTCATATTCAGTACTAAGGGAGCCAACATCAACAACAGAAGCTACCGGGCAGCTCTCTTCCCTTTCCCTCTTCCCCGGGTCTCTTCCTTTGGTTTTTACCTTACTTTCAGCACTCTGGGTCACTGCTACTCTTAAAGAGCAGGACTCAGACAAAGTTCAATCTGAAGTGGCACTGAAGCGCTACTGTCACTTAAGATACATGGGGATGGATGGGCACATCCAGAACACCAGCACAAAATGTCACAGAGCTGTAAAGCAGGGCTCGAGTTTTGACACTTGCTGGATAACGTATCACTGTGCTGGCAATCTCTTACAGGACTCTGCTAGTCAGACAGCATGAGCTATATATTAGGGAGACTTGCACAGACTTCAGCTCTCTGATGCCTGATTCCCACTAGCCACATCAATCTTTAATTTATAATTTGCCTAGTCCTAGTAAGGGCTTCCTGCAGAATGTGACACTTGGCTGCCAACACTTCACAGAATTCACTTAAGACAGTGTGAACCTCCAGTTTCTGAGCTTCAGAATGCTGGGACATCAGCCACAGGCTGCCATTAAGCTTTAGGATTAGAGAGCAACAAAGCCTCCAGCTGCAGGGGCACTGGGGCTGCAAAAGACATGCCAAGGGTAGCAGGGCACTGCACCAACATTACTCCCTCCACACCTTCCTTTCTCAAATGGGACACCAATTGTGCTGGGACATCAGCCACAGGCTGCCAGTAGGGTTAGGGTTATAAATACACAGGGTTATTTTAAACACTTCAGGTTGAAAGTGTGGACTTTCCAAAACTTGACTACCATAGTAAGGATGTAAAGGATGGAAAAATATGGACCTTGCTGATTTTCAGATATCTCAGGAGAAAAAGCATGTTGGGCAGCTGCTTCTAGTGTGAAGACTAATGATGTCCTTCAAAATTGTGGACTCTGGACAAGATTAATCTGCTTTTTGTTGACTACTCAGAAGTGATCTGGTAAAGTTTGTTGAAATAACAAAAAAATAATGTCAGCAGTTCCTTCTTGCTATTTCAAATGATACAGAGTGAGGTTTAAATGCTGGAGTCACAGCTAAACACATCAGGCAGCTCACAGAATCACAGAATGGCTGAAGTTGGAAGGCACCTCTGGACATCATCCTGTCCAACATCATGCTCAACTTGCGTCATCTGTAGGAGGCTGACCAGGACCATGTTCAGATAGTTTTTTATTATCTCCAAGAATGGAGACTCCACAGTCTCTCTAAGAAACCTATTCCAGTGCTTGATCACCATCACAGTGAAAAACTGTTTCCTGATATTCACATGGAACCTCCTGTGTTTTAGTTGATGCTCATTGCATCTGGTCCTGGCCCTGGGCACCACTGAAAAGAGCCTGGCTCAGTTTTCTTTACACTGTCCCTTCATATATTTATATAAATTGCTAATATCCATACTGAGCTTTCTGTTCTCTATGCTAAACAGTCCCACCTGCCTCAGCCTTTCCCCATGTGAATGGTGCTCCAGTCCCTTAATCAGTCTTAGTGACCCTTCACTGGACTGTCTCCA
>JANHGN010021301.1:43549-61924 GCA_024605025.1 Megaceryle maxima | reverse complement strand
GCTCCACTTTGCTTCCACGCAGGCACTGGACGCGTCCAGAGTGGCCGTTTGTGTGGCGTTTCCCTAGCTCGGCGCGCCGACACGTCAAGGCCCCCCCCCCCCCCCCCCCCTCCGGCAGCAACCCCCTCCCCGGGGCAGGCACCCCATGGCTCCTGAGCCTGTGAGGAACGTGACCGCCCGCATCCCAGCTCGCCTGGGTGCTGGGTGCAGGGAAACCCCCATCCTTCCTCTCTCCTCCCTGGGAAATGAGGTCCAGCTCCCTGTGGACCATCGCCTCCAGCAGCCCTTGCTTTGCAGCCCAGTCCAGTGCATCCCACTGCTGCTGTTACAAGAGGTCAGCATTGCTTGTGGGGGGCAGATTCCCCCCTTCCCATGTTGGTCTTCTCATGCCTCATGGCCATCCCACCCAGAAGGCAGCTCCTGTTCCACTGCTGTACCCAGGGGGCACAGCCGGGCTCCTCATGGAAAGGCGATGGGGGTGATGGGGCCTTTTTTGTGCCAATCTGGCACAGTCAGGAGGGACCAGGCAGCCCGGGGCAGTCGGGCGTAGGGTGATGTCCTTCACCAGCAGTGCCAGGATCAGTTTCCCCCAAGGCTCAGTGCTGCTGGTTGAAGCTTCCACAGCTCTTGGTGGAGTTGGTCTCTTGTCAGTTTGGGAGCAACCGAAGTGGGGATTGTGGGTTTGGGGCTCTGGGTGTTGGAGTTTCAGGTGAGAGCAGCAGGCTCTGCTCAGGAAGCCACGATGTGACGATTTGTCCAAGCCCTGCTAGCAGCTCGGGAAGATCATCTTTGGCCCAGGGAGGGGGTCGCAGTGGGGTAAGGACCACTGCAGTCTGAGCATCTCTCCACGCCAGGGAACAGCCTCTTGGGTGTGAAACACAAAGTGAATGACTCGGAGGTTTTGGGTCATTGAAGAGGCAAAGGCAGGCGCTTTCCTCCAAAGCCCTGATGCAGTGGGGGCCTTTGGGTGGGCTGGTCCCCCCCTGCTTCTGCCCTGGCACCCATGGCTGCTCTACCACAGCTTCACATTGAAGATGTCTCTTTTAGAAGAGCTTTGGGCTCCCGTGAGTTAAAGGTTCTCCTCAACAATGGAAGCTATTTGTCCTGACTTAGAGAGGGGGGATTGCTGGCTGCCTTGCGCTGCCACTTGCTGGAGCGGAGCGTGATTTCGATTTACAAACAGTTTAATCTGAGGAATGTGGTGAAATGGAGAATGCCAAAGAGAGCGCTTTGCGTGCTGCTGCAAACTCCTGGAGAAACCCAGCGCGCGCAGCTGCAGAGGATTTGCTGCTGTTGGACACTGCTGGGCCCAGCTGCTGGGCCCATCCCTGTGGGCTGGGTCCATGTGGGTTCAGCCTCTGCCCACCGTGGCTCTGGGCAGCCCTGGCACCACGGTTGCCCACCAGCTCGGTGCTGCTCGGTGCCAGGTCAGTGCCTACACTTGAGTGCAGGCAGGTGGAGGGCACTGGAGAAAGGTTCATGGGAAGCCAGCACCCCAGGAGGTATTTTTTGGGGTGACACACACATCCCATTTTGTCCAAGACCTGTCTTCGTTTCTGCTTTCTGCCCTTCTCCCACCCCTCCTGCTGCCAGCACGCTCTTCCTGCTCAGCTCCGGTTATTTTAAGTTCCCCTCCCAGTGCGAGTGACTCGGCGTTTCACCCGAGTGCCCGGCTAAACCTTCCTCTGCGGTCTGAGCCCAGCTCAGTCTGGCAGAGCTGGGTCCATGCACTTGTGTTTTTTTAACCTCACATCTATTTTATTTTTGCCGGCAAGGGTGGGTGCAGGACAGAGAGCGTCTGTGCCCCCTCCACCCAGTCAGTCTCCCCGTGCCCCACAGACACCCCACACAGAAAGCAGCTCCTGTTCCCCAGCAGCCGGAGGTGCCTTTGCCCTCGAGCCTCTCTACTGAATCATCCCTTGTTTACTGCTGGGTGAGGAAAAGCAAAGTTTGGCCAAAGCACCCTCAGGCGGGATTTTTATTTGTGGCTTTGATTGGCGTTGCTGGAGGAGGGGGATGGATGCTTGAACCCCCTCCCTTGTGCTGGGTTCCCAGTCCCCACCACAGAAGGACGGCAGCATGAGGATGCGGCGGGAGCGAAGGGCTGAGCCGCTGGCTCCGGCAGCGTCCCGCTGGGACACGGGGCCGCCGGCCTCTCTCACGGCTGCGGCGTGCGAGGGCTGGAGGGAGGCACAGACCCAGAAGATAGTTATTTTCCGACTCCTGCAGAGTTCAGCCAGAGGCTGGGGAGACCTTTAATTAATTCATACAGTCCTGGGGAGATGAGCAGCCCCGCTCTCCGGTGGAGCTTCACCTTCTCTGGCTCCATAGAGGGTGATGGGGATGGCCAGGAGCTCTGGTGCTTATGGCACAGTGGCTTGGCCATGGGGGTGGCTCTCAGCTGGAAGCAGCTGCAGGTCCTTCTCTTCCCCACTCAGCACAAGGCGAGCGTGCCTTGCCATGCCTCTACACCCACCCTGGTCAGCCTCGATAGCCCCATCCCTCCTGCCTGTGCCAGAGGAAACCTTCTCCTTCTAGTCTTCTGCAGAGTTTTGGTGGCTGCAGCTCATCCTTCATGACAATTCTTTATTTCTCACTTTTTTCATCCCTTCCTCCCTTTGGAGCCTCTGTCTCCTTCCCTCCAGCCATTTCTTATGCATCTCCTTTCCCATCTCCATCTTCTTGGACCACACATCTGTCAGCATCACCTCTTCCCAGCCATGACGCCACCTCATGTCCAGCTGGGGACCAGGTTCCTGGGCAGTGGCAGGGGACTGGGCACATGTTTCTCCCCCAGTGATGCACTGCAGGGAGGGCTTGGGGGGTTAATGTGCTGTATTCCCCCCCAGGCCAGCCCCAGGTGAGAGCAGCCCTCCAGCCCCCCAGCCCCTGCACTCATCTGCTGCCAAACGGTGCTGGGCGGGGACTGGATCCAAGCGGTGCCAACGGGGAGGCGGGAAACGGGGTCTTTCGCCCGCTCCCCAGCACCCAGAAGCCTCACCGAAAGCTGCAGCCGCACCACTCCATCAACAGCCAGAGCAGCAAGAAGAGCAAGGGCAGCTCCAAGTCAGCCTCTTCCCACATCCCTATTGAGGCACAAGAAGGTACCGGCTCTCCCTGGGGGGGGTCCCTTTTTAGCCTTTCCCCTCCATCCCTGCATCCCTCAGGCTCTCTGGTGGAGCATCCTTCCAGCCCACCAGGACTCCTGGACTGGGCACCAGCCGGGCTCCCCTCCTGACAGCCTTCTGCAAGAGCGGGTGCTGAACGGGGTCATCTCATGTCCTACAAAGTGGCTCTCTCTTGGGGTCTGGGCATGTCCCTGGGTGTTGAGGGAGGCTCCTGGAGTAGCGCCTGGCTCCCAACCCCTTTCCTATTCCTTCCACCAGTGCCTGATGGAGGATTTCAACCCTTATGGGGCTGAACATCCGTCCACCAGCTGCTGTCGCACTCATCCAGGCCCAGCCCCTGTCCCTCCTGCCCACTCTCTGGCCGTTCCTCCACAGACTGCTGCGTCCACTGCATCCTCTCCTGCCTCTTCTGCGAGTTCCTGACCCTCTGCAACATCGTGCTGGACTGTGCCACCTGCGGCTCCTGCACCTCCGAGGACTCCTGCATCTGCTGCTGCTGCTGCAACTCGGGGGAGTGCGCGGACTGCGACCTGCCCTGCGACATGGACTGCGGCATCATCGACGCCTGCTGCGAGTCGGCCGACTGCCTGGAGATCTGCATGGAGTGCTGCGGGCTCTGCTTCTCCTCCTGAGGGGCTGCACGCGGCGGGGGGACCCGCAGTGGGTGCCCCCCCAAGCTCTTTGGCAGCGGATGAGGGTCCAGCGCTCCCTGAGCCGGTGAAGACGGAGCCTGGAGAAGGAGAGCGGTACCCCCCCCATTGCAAACCTCCCCCTCAGAGCTGGTGAGCTGGGCTCGGGTCCTGCCTTGGGAAGGGTGAATCTGTAGGGTGGTGGGGGCTCCGGGGCTGGCCGCCATCCCTCCTCGCTCTACCTCTTCCTTGCACCGGGACAGTTCACCGAGCATCGGGGAGCATCCTGCCACCTGAGCCGAGAGCAGGAGCACCCACCCCGAGCATCACAGAGCCCACGGGTGCCACCCCAGGGTCCTGGCAGTGGGAACAACCTGCCCTGCTGCTCCAGGACAGTCCTCTGGTTTACATGGGGTGGTATAGAGCATTCTCCCCCTCCCCGGGACACCTCCAAGGCTGAGCGCACTGGGAACCAGGAGATGCTGAAGCCTTTACCCAGGCTGCAGGTTCCTGTGCCATGGGACACATCCTGCCAGCCCCTTCCCCTCCGCGGTGCTGAGATTGACAGCCAAGTGCAATACACCAGCCCACTCCCCTCCCCATTTTGCCAGCTGGGAAGAAGCTTTTCCTACACTGGTCCCTGCAGTGGGGTTGCAGCTGGGGAGACAGTGGGCAGCTGAGGAGATCCTGGAGCTGTGCCTAGCTGTTACCAACCTCCCCATCCTGGGGGGTGCTGGGGCAGGGTGGATTGCTTGGTGCCAAATGACCCCCAGTAGTTGTTGGCCCCATCCCACCAGCCTGGGGACAGGGCTCATGGCTGGAGGGTGGAAAGTGGCCCATTGAAGTGCTGGGGAGATGGGGAGGGAAGCGCCACAGTATTTTATTTTTTTGGTCCCTTCGGTTTGTTACTGTAAATAAAGGTGTTTCTTCCTTTCTGACCAACGGCTGCCCCATCACGTGCTCCACAGGGCACAGCTGCTCAACGTGGTGCTGTGTCCCCAGCCCTGTGCCTGCACCCATCCTGCTCCCAGCTGCAGGCACAGGGCTCAGCAGCTGGCACAGAGGCTCCTTCTTTGGCCTTGGGGATGGGGGATGGCTCAGTGACCACCCCGGAGTTCTCCTGCTTTGCTCTATGGTCCTTGGACTCCCCGTCCTTCATTCCAGGATGAGGTCCGTGTCCCACAGCCTGGCACTGGCTCCTGCAGCCAGGGGACAAACCCTGGCCCCGTTCCAGCACCATCCCCTGCTCATCACAGGGCTCTGCCCTGCAGCAGAGCTCACAAACTGCTTCAGCTGCCCCAGGGACACGACTTCCCTGAAGGAGAAAAATAAATGATGCAAATTCCCAGCTGCAGAGCCTGGGGTGGGCACTGGCTGCCCAGAGTTGGCGTGAGGCTGTGGGAGCTGGCAGCACTCTGAATTTGGTGGCCTGGGCACTCCTGCTGCCACCCTCTGCCTCCAGTCCTGCTGTGGCACCACCCACCATGCCGTGCTGTGCCAGTAAGGGACCATGGCCCCCACCAGTGTCTTGGTGCCCCATGGGGTGCTCGGCCATCCCAGCAAGGCTGCTGCCTGGGCTGAAGTTGAACAAGGAGGGAAAAATACTGAAAAAAATCAAGGCCAAATGGGTCAGTTGGTCACGGTGACACAGACTGGTTTGGGATCTGGGCTGCCTGCCCTCCAGCGCTGCCCCTGAGCTGTGAAACCTATTTTTAGTGGTACTAAAGGCGGTCGCAGCCCAGCGCTGAGCAAGTGCATGGAGAGGAAGAGAATGGTATGGGCAGCCTTCCTCTATCCCATGCATGGTAGGGAGGACTCCAGGTGGTGGAGCAGGGCTTTTAGCCCTTGCCCTGGCACAGCCTCTTGGGCTAAGCCCCAAAGCAAGGGGTGTCAGGGGGGATCACTGCCCACCCTGGGATGGATGGGACCGGGGCCCCATCCAGCACTCGGTGGGAGCTTTTCCACGGGCTCCAGCTGAGGCTCTGCTCCAAACCCTTTGCATCCTTGGCAAGGAGGGATGGAGGCACTGGCCTTCCCCATCCTGGCCTC
This sequence comes from Megaceryle maxima, assembly GCA_024605025.1. Taxonomy (NCBI): domain Eukaryota; kingdom Metazoa; phylum Chordata; class Aves; order Coraciiformes; family Cerylidae; genus Megaceryle; species Megaceryle maxima. Next base: position 56,118 of record JANHGN010021301.1, on the reverse strand, counting down.
ACTTGTGGTGCTAATTAGGGAGGTTGGAGCTGGCAGGGCTGCTCTCCCCACACCAGCACTGCTGGAGTTGCTTAATGGGGAACAGATTCCCCCAGTGCAGGAAGACCCTGTGGGCTGGCCGTGCTCTGTGTGTGTGTGTGTGTGTTCTCTGGTGTGCAAAGGGGATCACGCAGACCCCATGTGCCCCTCAAGCACCCGGCTGCCCTCTCTTCACCTGCTCCCCCTCTTTGCTCCAGAATCAAACATCATTTTAATGCTCCCAAGGGACCAGGTCCCTCCCCGCCCAGCAGCTCTGTCCACCCACCACAGCTTGAAACTCATGGGCAAGGCCGAGCGGGGAGGTGGGGAGTAGAGCCAGGCTCTTTGCAGAGCATGATGTACCACTGAATGTATGTGATGTTCACGCCTACGAATGTACTTCAGTGATGGCTGCCTTCAAAAAATGCAAATAAAATGGCAGCTGCTGGTTCAGGGCTACCCAGAAGTGCAGCTCAGCCCTGCAGATCAATGCTCTGCAAAGCCACCCTCAGAACAGGCCCACCTTATCCACCAGCTGCTTGGGGCTGGACACTGGAAGGTGCAAAGCTGGATTTTTCAGCCCCTGCCCCCAGGCCAGGGGCACATTCACTGCCCTGGCTGCTCTGCTCATGTCTTGGGTGCTCCTGAAAATCAGAGGGATGGTTCTGGGATGTGGGAATGACAGACTAGAGTGGGGAAGGACAGACCAGAGCAGGGAATGATGGACCAGAGCAACTCAAGTCCCTGTAAAAAGCTTGAATGGTGAAGCTGAAACCTTCCCCTGGATGCAAGCTGCTGCTGGCCGGCCACCTTGCAAACCACTGGGGAAGGCAAGAGTTAAACCCTCCTGCCTGGGAATTAATTAACAACAGATGTGCTCAGTTTTAACTAATTACTCTCCTGCCAGCGCTTCATTTTTATGGATCCCTCAGAAGCCTCTCAGAGTGGGAGCCATCGCACCATGCCTGTTTGGCTGCTGGCCCTGCAGAATGGGCTGTACTGGGCACTCTGGGCTTGCCTGCCCTCCTTCCCTGGCCCCTCGTTTGGTGTCTCAGGTGAAACATTTCAATAAAGCAGACTAAAATGAATTAATTTAATTTAGTCCAGTTACCTAAACCAGCATTGCTCTGTGGGTGCTGGTTTTAGAGCAGCTCTAGCGACAGTGTCCTCCCAGGAGGGACGTGCTTCTGCCTCCCCAGGGTGGGCAGCGCACGATCCCAGCTGGCCATCGGTGCTGCTTGTCTGATACTCTCTGCTGGTGATTTATTTTGGGGTGTATTAATAATAGGAGGTCATTGTCTTATTGCTAATAGACTGCCAGGGCCGCACGTTCCCGGCGCTGTGCCCGGGCTGCTGGGCTCCCATGCTGAGCACGTCTGGAGATGCAGCCAGTGAGATGTGCAATGCAGGGCTTGGAAACTCGGCAGGAGCTGTGGCAGGCAGGTGAGAAACTCGCTGCTTTGGGGCTGGATCGTCCCGTTGCCGTGAGGTTTCTGGGCACACTCTTTCTCTGTGTGCTGGAGGCTGCTGTGCGGGATGAGCCCCACATCCGAGCAGCTTGGCCGTGCCTCTGCTCCGATGGTGGGGGACGGCTTTCAACAGCCCGAGTTATTTCTGTCCACAATCATAATCAATAAAGTAAGAGAGAGAAGTTTTATTTTCCACTCCAAATACTTTCTTCATCCTGTTTCCTCCCAGTTCACACGGCGGGCTGGGGTATGCTCCAGCAAGGAGGCCCACAAAGCTGTCTCCTCCTCACTGCTGATGCAGTCCCCCTGCTCCTGCTCCTGCTCCAGCCCCAGCAGCCCTGAGGGTCCCTCCTAATTTGCTGCAATCCAAGGGGCTGGTTTTGCTGTGGAGGGATGAGGAAAGGCATTGCCCGTGTGCGTGCGCGCACACACACACACACGAAAACACTTTCGGAGCCAAAGGAAAAAAATAAAACGAGGTCTTTGGAAGACAGAGCAGCTCATGTAATCCCAGGTTCTGCTGGGCTGCCTCCGCACAGCGCAGCGATGGGGGGACGGGCTGAGGGGAGACGACTGCAGTCTATTAAACTTCCTTTGAGAACCTGCCAGACTGACAACAGCTGGAAGGAATTAACAGTTCAGGTCCACCAGCTCCTCTCTTCGCTTTCACCCTTCCTCAAAAACCAGCTTGAGGCCACAGGCCCAGCAGCATCACTTTTTCCCCACTCTTTGGCTGCCTTGTCTGAGCTGATTTCTTCTTTGATCCTAAACCTGCCAGAAACGTGAGCATCTGCCAAACAAAAAATGCCAGTGCCTGTGGCACCACAAGCACCCAGTTCAGGTCCCTTGTGCTCTAGAAGGTTGAGGCAGTGGTGCTGCAAGGTGGCTTCAAGCCATCTCGCACCTCCCAGCCTCCAGCACAAGTGATAGCACTGTCAAGGAAGGGAAAAACACCCAGGCTGCCAACTGCTGCCGCTCAGAGCAGCACAGATGCCCTGCAAGATGCAGGAAGGCATTTCTTGGCCAGTGAAATGGCACCGTCTGCCAGAGAGCCCACGTTGGCTGTCACTTTGGGGTGTCCTCATGCGGTGCATGCACCCATGCCAGCAGGAGACCCTCGGAGCTGCCTGTCACCTGATTTCAGGGACCCACACACCAGAGAGGGGGTGCAGCCAGCCTGGCACCCTGGTGCCTTTGCTCCATGTGGCAGGAGCTTGGCAGGAGTGGGATCGGGATGAGCCAGCCTTGTGCTGCTGTCGCCAGCAGAGATTACACAGAAAGTTATCGTGTCTCAAGGGAAGGGGGGTGCAGAAGCCGTCTGAGCTCGGCAATAGCTGAAGCAGTGCAGAATTGGCAAATGCCGGCACATTTTGCTGCCAAACGGCAATCTGCCCGAAAGCTCTGGCTCCTCCAGCCAGCCTTGGAGGCTGGGACCCAAGTGGATACCATATATCCCCATGTTCTGCCTTGCTACCAAGTTGGAGAAAGAAAATGCAGAAATGCTCTTGTTAACCCTCTCCTGGGTGCCTGGGGAGGACCAGAGAGAAGCTGAGCAGCCTGGCGAGCCCCCCATCATCCTAAGGCACTGCCAGAGACCTGGGCAAAGAGGGCAGGGAAGGGCTTTGCCCCCAAAGGAACACCAAGGACTCAAGGGACACATCAAGGGACACAAGGGACAAAGCCGGGATGCATAGGACAGTTGGACCCATGGCCCCTGGGGTCATATACACGTATATGATCATAGGCATATATACCCAGGGACCACCACTTGATTTAATGCAACCCCTGCAGCCTCCTGCTCAAAGACAGGGAAACAAGGCTGAAGCATCTCATTAGGAGAGCTGGCCAGACACACGGACCCTGTCTTGCCCACTGTGGATATTTTTCCTTGCCTGAGCATGTCCTGGAGCTCAGTATCACCATGGCCTCTATCTGAAGGGGGCTTTGCCTCCCAAGCAGTGCCGGGGCTCAGGCAGAGCTGGCGGCCGGAAGGAGCGGGTTGATCAGGTCGTGAGGGGAGCAGATGAGTTTTCCATCATCGGAGAGGTCAGGAAAACAAGAGGGAGAAGCAATCACTTCAGAGGGGTTGATATCGGGCTTGGTGTGTGGTCTGACTGCTCAGGGAAGGCACAGCAGCCCTGGGCTTGGGCACACCTGGGCTGGGGCGTGGGAAGGCCAGGTCCTGCCCCAGCAGCTCTGTGTGTTCACACATCACCATTGCCAGGGCTAATTGCCCCACACTGGGTGCTGGGTCCTCTGTGCGTGCAGAGCAGGGGCCTGAACAAGGAAATGGCACTAATAAAATTGCATTATTTTATTCTTGTTCAAATAACATTTCTTACGCTTTCAACACCTTAACGGACACCTTATTCCGTCTGTGGAGCTGATTCAAACCCCATCAACTCAAGCTCCTTTTTTTTTCCTCTTAGCAAAAGCTGCAGCCATTGTATGAGTCGCTTTCGAGTGTCACCTCATCGCTCTTGGCTGTGCAACGCATGATGCCGAGGGCTGGTGCATGGTAAGAAGGACCAGTGTGTGTGATGCTGATGGCTGGTGCATGGTACGAAGGGCTGGTGCATGATGCCAAGGGCTGGTGCACAATGCTGAGGACTGGTGCACAATGCTGAGGACTGGTGTGCAATACCAAGGCCCTGAGCCACCCCACTGGCATAGGGATACCTGCCTTGCAGAGCAAGCAAAGACTTTTCTGCACAGCTCGTCAGGAAGAGGTGCCTCATAAACCCAAATAGTGATTTCCTGCTGCAGTCGGTGGGAGTTGTTTTCTTTAAAAATGCAGCTGAAACTGGAGAGGAGATGGAGTTAGCTTAAATATCTGGGAGCTGGGGAGTTTGCTGCGTGTGAGACAGCGCCAGCAGCCAACACACACACACACACACACACATGCACATGCACCCGCTGGGGATGCCAACATTTGCAAGCCATTAACAGGAAAATTTTGGGAGGAAAATTCGTCCCTACCTTTAACCCCGCACAGAATCGTGCTGAATGGCCCCAGTGAGTTATAGAGTGAAAAAAGTGGCACCATTTTTCTTCTGAGACCAAAGAGCTCGGCCCTGCTAAGTAGGGAAAGTTGGCACGCGTTGCACACACGTGCGTGACAGAGCAAACAGCCCCTCACCTCCCACGCAGTAATTCACTCCTATTTACATGCTGGGCTTTGTACGGGCTCCTGCTCACACCCACCGTGTGCACAGATGCGGTGGTGGCACGTGGAGGTGACCTGAGCACTCCTTTTTCCTCCATGTATTTATGTGCGTGGGTGTGACAGACCCTATGTGAGCTCTGTAGTCTCTCTGGCTGTATGTATATATATGCATGTGTGTATATATAGACACACATAGCTACAGATATATTTATACACAGATATACGTATTTTTATGCACTCATTTGTTTGTGTGTATATATTTTTGCTATACTCTCTGCAGTGGTACTACCCACATTATCTCGTTGCTGTGGATTCTGGGTTTCATTTGCCTGTGGGTGGGTTTCCCTCGGCGCCGGGATGCCCTGTGCTGGGTCTGGGTTTCCCGTGGAAAGCTGAACCTCCCGTCCGCTTGCCAGGGCTCAGCAACCCCCCCCTCAGCAATCCAGGAGCCATCCCCTGCACTGCCATTTGGTGTTCATTAGTTGCTGGCACTGCTGATGCTGGAGGGATGCTGGTGGCTCCCAGCAGGTCCAAGCTCCATTTCCACCCAGGCCCCATTGATTTCCAAGCTCGTTAGTGCCTGAGCCTGTTCCGTGGTGATGGGCAATGAAGGATTTTTGTATTTAATGGATGCTGAGTCCTCATCATTGCTGGGTGCCTGTGCTGTTGTGGCTCTGCCTGCTCCAGTACCCCTGCTGCAAAGGGGGGAGATGAATCTAACGTGTCTGGCTTGGTTATTTTGCTCAGGATTTTGGCAGCACAGAGGGAGCTCTTGTAACGTACACGGTGCTGAGTGTGCAGCCCCTCGGCTCAGCCAGGCCCCAGAGGCTCAGCCGTGCTGGGATGACCCACATGTGCTGCCTTCCAGCCACCTTTTATCTCCTTGCAATAAAGCGAGTCCTGGGGGCTACCGTGGCTCTGCCGTTCTGCTTGCAATCAGCCTCCTCCCAGGGCTCCCGCCCGAGCCGAGGGACTGCTCCCCCTTTGCCGCACGTCCACCGGACAGCGAAGCCGCTCACAAATGGCTTCCAGATGTTGCAATCAACCAGCTCCCTCCCGCAGCCCCAAGGAACTGGGATGCATGAGCCCTGGGCACATTTCCCCAGGTCCCTCTCAAGGCTGCCCCTTGAACCCAGCTCAGCTGCTCTCAGCAATGGTAGTTTTGCTTCTCGGGCAGCCCAGCAGCTCCCAGAGCTCAGCCCTTGCCCATCCACACCAGCACCTTTCGACACCACATTGCCCAAGGTGTGAAGTTCTTTGGATGCTCCACCTGGCTAATCCAAAATTGAAGATTTAGATTTAAGGCAATTTTATTGGCATGATGCTGCCCTCTAGTGAAGGGATCACCAACTCTCCCAGTCTCCCCCCCACACTCACACTGGACCCAGTTGCCAGATGGATAATGGTCAATCCTGGGGCCTCTGGTTTATTCCTGGAGTGGAAAATCAAGACATAAGGATTCTGTTTTATTGCAGAAGTGCTCAGCATCTGCACTTCTGAGAGACATCCAAAGCCACCCACTGCAGCAGTAAAGATCTTACACAACTACATCTGATGCAGCCTGGGCTGCTTTGCTCTGAGGTGGGGTTTGCTGCAGAGCCTGGGAGCCAGGGACCAGCCAGGTGCTCAGTGTTACCACTGGGTGAGGGGAAACCACCTGCACAGGGGCTGGGGGATAAAAGGCTCTCAGCAAGACAAGGCTGGCTTTGCTGGGGTGCTCTTCACTGGGATGTGTGGGACAGGCTGTGTGGGAGCTGCCAAGGTAAGCACGTGCTCTGCTGCCCCTGGGAAAAAGTGGGAGAAGGCAGCTGGGGTAACCCTGGGCTGGTGATGGGAAGGTGGGGAAGCTGATTTCCTCCCTGCACCAGGTCACCCTCCCCTCCAGTGGGGTTTCAGGGGCTGCGCAGAAGAGGCAGTTGGCTCCTGTTATTTTGGGGTTGAATCCTCCTGTTTCTGCTTATATTGTCCTTCTTCTGACACTTCTGCATAACACTTTACAATCCTCAGGGCAGCATAGCCCAGTATACACTACAGCCACCATTATTCCCATTCACTGGGGTGGAGAGGAGGGTTAGCTCTTGTTTCACATTGCTCAGGTGTCAAGGAGGAATAAAAATCCTCCTCACCTTCCTCTCCAGCCTCTTTGAATTGCAAATCCCAGCCTCCTAGAGTGCCTGGCACAGCCCTGCTCTGATACCCCACTTCCCAGGCTCTGCATGAATGGCACTGGGGCTGGGAGGACACCCCTCTGTGCATCCCCATCCCTCAGCCAGCTTGTGGGACTAGCCTTTGCTTCCTCACTGAGAGAAAACGCTTGCCTGGGGGGGAGAGGAAGCAAATGTGGGAGGTGAGCATCTAAATCTCAGGCAGTATTTCCTGGTTGTAAACAGGAGCTGCTATGGCCACAGCACTGAAATAGCCCCTGGATTATTTTTCGTCTTAAAGTTTTGAGCAGTGTTTGCAGCAGCATCCTGGCTCAGTCCCCCAGTGACACATCTGGGGTCAACGTACCTCTGTACGGGCCATAAACCCCTCTGGACACATCCTCCTGGGATGAGCATCGATACCCTTCCCTAACAGAGAACCACAACCACCCCTCAGCCCCCACACTGGCACTGACACAGTACAACTGCTCTAATCCCAGCTGCTGCCCTACAGAAATACTTGTGGCCTGTGTAGGGATTTGCTGGGCATGAAGCAGAACATTGTGCAAACTGCAATGGTCCCTTCCCAGTGTCCCTTCATCCCTTTGGGTCACCCTGCTCAACCTTTGCTGAGTGTAACACACCTGCACAGCACTGTCCTGTAAAGCCTGCGCTGTTCTGGGGTGTGGTTTACGTCCCCTCAGTTTGATGTTTACATTAAGTGATTTTCAATTGAGGTTTTTTTATTGTCTGAACTATTTCATGTTCAGTAAAGCTTGTTACTGGTGATGGTTCATGTAGCACTGTAAAAGTTGCACATGGCAGAAACATAACCAAACGCAAAAAGTAAAATAAAAAAATCCTGCCCCCCTTTCTGATAAATTCTCACTTAATAAAACCCCTTGCACAGATGGAGAAAACTCAATCAGCACATAATATTTCACCACTTTCTCTCCTAGGAGTGGGGTATCCCGTGGCAGCTGGCTGGGTGCAGGCAGAGACTCCTCGGGGATCTCCTCCCGGTTGGACACAGCTGATAGAGAAGCCAAACTGGAGGGGGTTCAACATTTTGCCCCATGTAGATGCTTTTGCTGAGACACAGACACAGGTTTTCTACCTTTCTTCCTGCATGGTTTTTAAAGCCCCCCACTAACCCAATCGAAATGGAAGAAGGCAACAGCCCAGTGCAGAAAGCTGCTCTGCGGAAGTGCCAAAGCCCCTCACTGAGCCTTTGCACCCCCTTTGTCAGGGGCTGTTGCAGAGCACACACCAGAACCTGTGTGTGACACCAAGGGGTGACCAGCAGCAGCAGTTTCAGCCCCCTGTGTTTGACTTGCAGCAGCTAACAATGAGGCTTCGGGAAGGAAAGCAGCTCCTGCAGCCTCCACGGCTGGTGAGGCAGCGGTGCAGACGTGGGTCTGTGCTGGAGGTAAGGGCAGACTCCCTGGGGAGTCAGTGCTTGCTTCTTTCTCCTGCTCTGAGCTCTGGGTGGAGCAGACTGAGATCCTTCTAGTAGCTTAGTGACAGCAGAGGATCAGCCTCTGAAACTGGAAAAGCCACAAACCTGTCACTGTGGTGTGCAGTGTGCTGGTCCAGCCCGGTGGCACCAGGAGTCACAGAAGGTGAAGGCCTGGCTGTGGCAATAAAAGCATCTTGAAGAAAGGTGGGAGCTGCCAGCCCTGATCAGAATCTCCTGCTCCTTCACTGCTCTTAATGCTTCAGAGGGAGATATCACAGCAAAGGCAACCGGGCTCCTCTGCTTCCAGGCCCACAGAACTGCCAGCCCAGCCTGGACCTGTGCAAGCATAAAATACAAAGTTATTCATCATTCCCAGTGCTCTCCCTTTTCCCTCACAGACAGAGGAATATTCCCATTTGCACAAACACAGAACCCAAATAAATATATCAAAGGGACATAAACCTTGGAACAGGTTGCCCAAAGAGGTGGTAGAATCCCAATCCCTGTAAACATTCCAGGGGAGGTTGGCCGGGGCTCTGAGCACCCTGCTCTGGTTGCAGGGGGGTTGCATGAGATGACCTTTAATGGTCCCTTCCCACCCAAACCCCTCTGTGGTTCTATAAAGCCTGTGTGCACCTGGGGTTAAGGATGGACTCACCTGCAATGCAGCTATTCTGCAGCTGTCACAGATGGAGGTGTTCGGGGTTTTTTTTAAGTTATCTGCACATTTGGTGCCAGACTTGCCAGGGTCACAGGGTAGGGGACACAGGTGGCTGCCCATGTGGGTGAGTGTCCCCCTGTGCCCAGGTGGGAAGGGAACAGACAAACTCTTTGGCAGCCCCAGAAACCATACAATTTCTAAGGGAAATGGGCAACTGTAGCACTTGCTCTCTCTCTTTGGCAAGTCCCTTTTGCTTTTAGCCCAAATGAGCCAAGAGGTGCTCGGACTAAAATGGGCCCAGGGTGGTAGATTCTCAGCAGAGCTGGAACCTTCTGTCTGCACACATAGTCCTGAGGCTGGAGAGAGTGGGGAGGAATAAAGAAAAGTTGGCTCTTAGTTGGTAGCAGCCTTGAGGACTTCTCTTGCCTACAGGAGAGGGTGGAGTAATGAACAAAATAGTAAGATGGAAAAAAAAGAAACTCTATCAGGTTCTTCTTTTGCTAGTATCCTCAAGTATAAAAGAAAAAACCCTGTCCCTTTGTCCCCTCACTTGCCCTCTACAGATGCACATGCAAAATCTAATTAAAATTTAGCAGAAGATGGGAAAAAAAAAAATGACACAGGGTTTTTAGCTTTAAAAAAAGAGAGAAAGAAAGAAGATCCTTAACAAAGGCCATAATATTAACAGGGCTGATTCGTCAGCCGCTACCTGATAATATAGAGTTGAGCGAGCTTTATTAACGTTGGAAGCCTTGGCTCTTTGTTAATTACGGGCTTTGCTAATGATTTGGAATATTGGCCGGTTCTGGGGGATGTTGATGAATAGAGACCTCGCCAAGATTTATTCCTAATTATCTCATTTGTCTCCCTCCATTACTTTTTATGGCTGAAATTTATGGAGCTATTACCAGGGACCTCGCCACGGCTCTGAGATGATTTGGGAGAAGAGAGATGTTTAATAATAATAACAATAATAATAATAATAAAAAGCTAGATTAATAGGAAACCGATTACGCGTCAGCAAGTGGCGTGGGCCATTCCTGGGTGACCCCTGGTCCTGGAGGCTCCTGGCCCCCGACGCTCCCCTCAAGTCTGTGTCCCTGGGAGGGAGCTGTGTCCTTGTCCAGCAGTCAAGGGACATCTGGAGATGCTGAAAGAGCCGTAGGGAAATTCCTCCTGGCACCTGTAAGAGTTGGGAAACTCCTTTCAGAAGAGATGGCAAAAATCCAGCCTTTCCTGTGTCCCTGTCCGGGTCTCCTCTGGAGCTGCTGTGGCTGCCCCGTGATGCTCTGGCTCCTGATGAACCCAGGAGATGAAGTTCGGGACAAACCCCAAAAGCATCTCAGGGATGTTCGTCTAAACCTGGGTGTTCCCATTTCCCCCAGTCATCCCACCAAAATAATTCAGTGCTTTAATATCTGGTACCTCAGGCCCTTCCTAAGGGGGTTTCAGTGTGTCCCCGTGAGGGTGGTGGCCATGGCAATAACAGGTCACATTGGTCATGGGCTGTACCAGTAAAGTCGAGGGGTTTCCCAGCAAACCAACCCTTTCCTCCCACCCGATCTCAGGACCAAACCCACCACCCTTTAATTATCATGCAAAACAATTATTTTTTTCTCAGCTGTGCTGGGGGCTAATTCTCACCCAGTCTCCCAGTAAACATTTTCCCAGTACTATCAAATCTGCCACACAAAGGAGAGCCGGGGCTGCAGCTTATCTCCGTGGAGTATTATTCCCCTATCTTCCAGCTTGTAAACCCACTCTCTTCCCGATAAGAGGCCTCGCACAAAAGATCAAAGGCAGCAAGACTCTTATGGAGAGGAAGGGTTTCTTTTTTTTTTTTTTTTTTTTCCTTCTTTCTTTTTTTAGTATTATTATAAATTTGCAGCTCCAGAAGAAGCTGCATTCCCGCCCAGTAACGCAGATTAAAATAATTACCCACAGCCAGTTTCATTAGCCAAGAGGAAAGGAAATATAAGCATTAGTGATCTGGGGAACCCCAGCTTACAGCATCCCTCGTTGGGGACTTTGCTGTGTGGATGGGGCTGCAGCGGGGATGGGGCACGAGTGTCCCAGGCACAGGAAAAGCACAAGCAGGGCCCCCCCACACCTGGATTTGGGGAGAATTTCCCATTGAGAAATTGTGTCCAAGCAGGATTTGCTGGATTTATTTGGGATTTGGGCTGTTCATGAAATCCCTGAAGGCTCCAGACGTGTCCCTGCTGCAGGAAGCGATCGCTGGGAGGGCAGCGGTGGTTTGCAGAGTGCTGGCACCTTGTACCCACACACATGAACTCCCCCGGCCACCAAACCCCTGCAGAGGGAGGGGTGCTCCTGCAGCAACTCCGGCCATTTGTCAGCCTGAACACATCAGCTCCTGCAAAAATGTAACAGGGAAAAGAGGAAATGACATTGCCATTTTTGAAACAAAATACAGCAGCATTTGGGTTTTTTTTAATAAAAACACTACCAACACATTTTTCCTCCATGCATTGAAAGGGGAAGGGGCTGTAAAACTCAACCTGCTTTTTGACAGCAAACATAACCAGCACAAAACACTTCAGCTGGTGTTAAACAAAGCATTATGGTGGACCCAAAGCCCATGTTTTGTTTTCTCACTCCTTACTAATTTTGGCTGCTGAACCAAAACCAGACATGCCAGCAAACGGACACCTCTGCCCCTGGCACATCCCTGCCAGCCCCATCCCCAGCACATCCCCCACAACTCGCAGACACTCCGAGTCCTTCTGCGCTTCCTGGGTGCTACAGAAGGGACTTTACATTCTTTTTGCTTGTTTGTTTTCCCCTTTTCTACTCAGCTGAAGGTCGGTGAAAATGAACCCCAGGGCTTCCTGGAAGCTAAGGGAGCTCTTTGCTCCCCTGGGTGGGGAAGAAGATGGAGAGTGATTGCCATGGCTATTTCTGGTTATAAACACTGGGGTGATGTTGGGAGAGGACAGTGGTGGTGACGGATGGACCTCAAAGCATCCAGCCTTCCTGTCCCAGCACAACCCCAGGGATCTCCACTTAAACCCACACTCCCAGCACCCAGGGACCCCAGCAAGCCCCTGTGGAACCAAGGTGATGCTCAGACTCTTCTACCCCCATTTTGTCCTCCAGAGCTGAGCTCTGCCCGTGGCAGTGTTGACTGGCACCAGCTGAGGATTGGGCTCCAGAGAGCACCCCCTTCCCACCTGAACTCCAGCACGTCAACACAGATGGCAAAATCTAAATGTTATGATAAGGTATTTCTCCCAAATTTCCATCTTAATAGAATTACGAGCCTGTAATTACCCTACAAGCCTGAAAACCTGCCGGAATCCCAATTAGGAATCTGAGGACATAATTGGCCCCTAATTAGAAAGATTTGTCAAACGTGAACAATTTTCTCACCTTTTTTTTCTTTTTTTCTTCCCCCTTTTCTTTTCCTCCTCTTCTCCCCCTGGTGAAAATACAGATATTTTCTTCCCCCCTCCACCTCTTGCCCCATAAACAAGGGGCTGAAGTCTCCCAGTTGCACCATGCTCCACATCCCACTCTTTCAGGCTCTTGGTAATGATGAACTCCAGAGCAGCTTATTTCATGGAAAACTGCATATTAAAAAAAAAAAAAAAAAAAAAAAAAAAAAAAAAAAAAAAAAAAAAAAAAAAAA
>JANHGN010021301.1:0-43539 GCA_024605025.1 Megaceryle maxima | reverse complement strand
TGCCCCAGATTCCCGCCCCCCTCCTTTCGGCTTCTGGTAAGGAGAAAATTCAAAAAGGAGTATGTAAAGGCAAAAATGAATATAAAAAAAAAAAAAAAAAAAAAAAAAAAAAAAAAAGAGAGAGAGAGGGAGAGACCTGCAAAACTGCAGCCTTGACATTTTGACTTTGCTCCCACTGTGAGGATGGCACTGGTAGGGTAGGGTGAGGCTGCTGCTGGAGCAGCTTTCAGGGCTGGAAGATGCAGAAAAGGTGGCAGATACTGAGCACAGTGTGCCATGGTACCAGGGAGCAGATGCTGTAGCTGGGCTGGTGCCCAGTGAGGTGCAGGGGCTGGGATGTAGAAGCCCTGGTCCCACATAGCAGCAGCATGGCCAGATTTAGAGCAAATCCTCTACCAAAATCAGGTATTGAACTTAAACCCAATGCCAAGCTGGGTGCAGACCTGCAGGGACCTCAAGCCCGGAGCCCAGTGATGCCCATCGCACGCACACGCAGAGATGCAGGAAAAGCCACCCTCGGAGCAAAGCCACAGCAGTTCCCAGGAGCACCCAGCCAGGGGAGTATGTTCAGCCACACCAAGGTGCCCGTTTCGGGGAGGAAGGACCCTCACCACTGCCAAGCAAGCGGCCACGTGAAACCCTCAGGGGTTTGGGGCTGAGGAAGCCCAATTTAAGGCCAAACTTGGCCATGCCAGCGATAGGATGCTGCTGTTGCCTGCTGTCTGTCAGAAGAGATGGAGCAAGGCAGGAAAACCAGAAAACCCAAAGGAATAAAAGGGGTCACAGGTCACGCAACCCAGCACAGAACTAAGGGTCTGCATCATCCATCCCATGGGACCCCACAGGGGCTCAGCAGCACCCCAGGTGCTGGGAGGGCCTGGAGCTACAGGGGACATTTCACCAAGCCGGTGGGGAGGGTTGGCACAGGGGTTCAGCCCCTTGGCATCTGCCTGGTGCCATAGTGGCTTGTCCTGGACGGAGCTGCAGGAAAGGGGCTGGTGCAGGGTTCCCCGGGGCTGTCTGCAGGTGGAGGGTTGTGCTGCATCACCAGCACATTACCATTAACAAGCCCAAAGGAGCACTCCCAGCTCACACCCACGGCACCTCTTACCCCCACAACCTGCACCTCCATCCCTCTCCCCCTGCCCAAACCCTCAGCAGGAGCCACACACCACCCCGGTGGTTCCGGTGCCATGTGCTGGGAGCACAAACACCCTCCTGGGCCAGGTTTCCCAGCCTTTCCCCCCCCCACCTCCTCCTCCTCCCACCAGAGGCTCTTTAGTTAAAAGCGACAACAGGAGGGGAGGGTTGGGGGGGATAGGGGGAAGCCTGGTTTTCCTAATTAACAATTAGCACAGAGTGTGCTGCTAATTATGTGGTTCCATGTAATTAAGAAGCTAATTAGTGCAGTGTCAATTAAGATTTAATTAGTACCCTTGTCAAAAATACTTGAAAGAGCAGTTTATATGCAAGTACTTCAATATTTCAATGGTCGTGATCTCCCCGGCGCGGGGAGCGCCTGCTCGCCAGCACTCGCCGGAGCCTGTGAACGGCTCTCCCGAGTTTATTGATATTGGCCTTTCAAATGCTGCCGCGCGTAGCCTGGAACAGACACTCGTATTGATTCTGCACGCAGCCGGCACCGGTGACGCGGCAGAGCTTTGCTTCCCACCGGGACGGGGCTCACGTTGGCCACTGGCAGCCCCGGGGCTGTGCCGGGTGGGCACGAAACCTCCCTTGCCCAGGCCACGTGGCACCGGCACCTGCAGGACCCGGTGCTGGGAGCATGGGGCTGTCGGGGCTTTCTTCAACATCAGCCACCACTGAGCAGCTCTGGACAACCCCACGCTGCTTAAGCCCATGTGGAAGTAGCTTCCTCAACTCCAAGGAGATCCCAGGATCTTGAAAGCAAGCATAGAATAGTGCTTTGCACACCCAAATGCTTTTACCCTCATAATCATCCCTGCTGTCTCCAAAGATGATGACAACTTGCCTGTGGGCACCTCAATGCCCAGAGTTAACCTATGTCCTTCCAGTCTGGAAAATGCAACAGCTGCACCACACCACACATCCCCCAGGGGACACCTCGGACCCGTGCCGGCCGTACTGCTCAATGGGGCTGTGCACAAAGCCACCGCTTCGCCCAGCTCCAGACCCTCCTGCCACAAAGATGGGACAGAAGAGGGTCCCAAAAAGCCCTGGGGACCAAAGGTGGTGGCTGGTGATGGCGGAGTGAGGCGGAGACACGAAGGAAGGATGAGGAGAGCCAGGGTGAATAATTTCCCAACACCTGTATCAGCAGCATCTCTACAGAGCAGAGAAAAGCCTCTTCTGGTCTGTGAGTGGTCCCACAGCCACCTGCAGTGCCCCTGGCTCCTGCCTGGAATCATCCAGGAATTTGTCCTGTCCAGAAGGGTGTGGGTTGAGGCAGGAGGAAGAAAGGAAGAAATATATCCAGGGCTTTCTCAAGGCTTCAAGACACACATAAACAAAAACCCACCTACACAAACACACCAGGGAAACTCACCGCAGTTTGTAAATCATCCTCTGCAAGAGGCTCAAAGGCTTCCAAACCCGGAGCTACAAGGAAAAGACCCAGTTGCTTGCTGGTTTCCAACTCAGGGACTTGGGGCTGCTTGCAGGGCACAAGCCTGGATGTGTTGTGACAGCTGCTGGGACAGAAATGGCTTCCCAAACTCAGCACCAGCTTCAAAGCACCCCTGGGAGCCATCCCATCTGGGCGCAGGAGCTGCTGTTTGTCACACTGTCCCCTGCCTTGGTTGGGAACCAGGTTGTTGCAGCAAGCACTGACCAGTCCCAGAGAGCACAGGAGCCCTCTCCTGCAGGACACCCAGCAGCCCCATCAGCCTCATGGACATCTGAGCCTTTGGCATTTTCACCCATCATCCCACCCCTTGCTAGCCCAGTATTACCAAGAAATTAACACCTTGAGCACAGACTGGAAGGTTTATGGTCTCAAGAAGTCTTGGGAGTGAGATGGTCCACAGAATAATCAATCTCCTCATGCATACAAAAGCCTCCAGACAGCTGGTCCGTGCTTTTTGAAGCAATGCCCAGTCCTCCGAGCACTTGCAGATGAGCAAAACCTCACTTGGGATGTGGTGCCGAGTCCAAATGTACACACACAGAGCTTGACTGCAAAATGACTCCTCAGAACAGCAGCTCCCCAGTATCTCCTCCTGCCAGGACAGGAGAGCCTTATCCTGCTTGGCCTGATCCCCAGGTGCAGTTTCTTGGAGGCAGCCAAGGGACCAGGCTGGAGCCCAAGGGAGCCAGTGTGGAGCATCACTAGGAGATGGACATTTTCCCCACCACTCCGGAGGGTTCAGTTCCTGCCCAGGTGACACAAATGGTTTTCCACCCTGGGGAGGAACAGGAGCACATTCCTGGCCTCTACACTAATTGTCTCTCTGTTGGAAGTTTTCAGCACCATGTTGAATAGAAGAAAAATCCCCAGGGGACTGAAATAGGGTCAGGACAATTCCCCAGAGTAAGCCCACAGAAGAATTGAGCCAGCAAGGAAGCAGAGACCATGACAGCACTGAAGTCAAATAGAGGGGGTCTCAGTGCCAGATGTGGGAGGGACCCTTCATCTACTCCACAGACAGAGCTGGGATCTCATGTTTTGGGGGCTGCTGAGGACGGACCCTGTATCACCCCATGGCTTTGAGCAGAGCTGTCCCACATGCTCAAATCCAACAGGTCTCTGCCATCCCACCCCTGGCACACTGCCCAACCCCGTCTCCGAGGCAGCAGAGGGGCACGTGTGGGTTCATCACCTGGTTTTAAAGGAGAGAAAAGGAGATGAGAGGTAGAGAAGCTCGTCCTCAAAGCAGCTACTGCCAACCTGCCTCCCAGCCAGCGCTGAGCCCAGCAAAGCCACCGCTCCGGAGCTGCACGGACAGAGGGATGAGGAGTCCGGGGAGCATGGAGGAAGCACAGGGGGTGTTGGGATTTTCACCCCCCACCACCTTCCCTTCTCCCTCCCCCTGCCTCGTACGCGGCTGAGCCGCCTGCTCTCCCACAACGGCTGCCAAAATACAGCGAGACAGGGTATAATTACAGACACTTACTGCGGCCATTACACCACCAGCACGGTCTGCGCAAAGTGACACACGACCCGTCAACTCCTTATTCACGCCATTAAGGGGACTCATTAGCATCTTCGCTCAGAAGCAAAATTACCCTCACTGCTCATTTCAAGATGTCATAAATTTTAATTTAGGACCCAAAGATAGCACAATGGGAGCGAGCTGGCTCTCTCCGGCAGTCGCTGGCTGGCTGAGGGAGGTGGAGGTGGTGGGAGGGAGGTGGTGGTGTTGGAGGGGGGAGGAAAGAGAAATGAAAGGGCTGGTTTGATAAAAGATGGTGGGGTTTTAAGGAGCAGAAATGGGGAAGGAGGGAAGAGAAGATGTGCCCAAAGGCCTGGCAAGCACTCTGCCCTGTTGGAGGCAATGGAGGAGGAGGAGGGAGCCTGATGAGGGAGAAAGGCTTCCCCAGGAGTGGGAGAACAGGGGCAGTGATAGATCCTTCCAGGGGACTGTGTGCAGCAGAGCCTGAGTTTTGAGCCACCAGCACAGCCCAGCTTCACAACTCGGTCCTTCCAAATCCCCTTCCCCAGGAGGTTGCTCTGATGTAGCAGCATCACCCACAGCTCAGCACTAGTCAGGTTCTGCCGGGACATCACCATCACTCCCCAGAGGACATTGGGCAGAGGGCTCCAGCTCCTGGATGGAAAGCAGAGACCGGAGGGACAGAAGCCTGGGATGTGGTGCTGCAGCAGCAGAGAGCAAATCCCTGCATGAGGATGCTCTTCACGCCCATGATGCACGCTTTGCTTTAGAAGCACGTTAACAGTAGATACAAACTGTCTCCAGCGCTCCCATTGCTACCACTGCGTACTCCCCACCCCTGTCTGAGCAGAGCGGTGCAAGCACTCAAACCACAGGGCTCAGCTCACCCCCAGAGACCAAGTCACCCTCTCAGCCATCCACCTTCACATCTACCCCCCTCAGGTTCTATGACCTTCTGGGCCAGGATGTCCGCAGCCTGTGGCTCAGCAGAAGAGTGGAAATGTGCTGTGGCCCCCCAGGAAAGCACTTTTATTCTAGAGTTTTATTCTGTTGCAACCACACTCACACAGGGAGATTGTGGAACAACTTTTGCAAAAGACCTTCCAGTCCATCTCTCCTTCAGTCAAGCCCTGACAACCTCCCTGGTGGGTTTTTGGTACCCTACCCATGCCAGGAGATGCCCCTGCGAGGGTAACCACGGGCACCCCTTCCCTGCCACCCCAGCCCATGGGTGCTTGCTTAAACCTTCGCAGCAAGGGACACCCCCTCTCTCCCCCCTTCCCTGCAAACTCTGCCAGGCCCAAACACAATTACAAACCTCTTAAACTTTACCAGCGACCAGACTCTGTGATTAATGAGTTCAAACGTCCACATCTTTAAAAACGGGGTGGGGAGAATTAGAAGAAAAGCAGCTCCAATTACAGGCAGCTGAGGGACTCTGGCCCACTCCTGTGCTGTAAGGATATATATCCAGAAAGGTTATGTTAATTTTTAATGTACAAGAGTGTAATTAATTTTTGGAGCTGGCTGGATTAGTGGAGAGTGTAAATTCCAGGCTCAGCTTGGGCTGCAGATAAACCAACAGCACTGAGGGCTGGGGCTGTGGGGCTCCACGGGGCCAGGAGCAGCTCAGTGCTGAGGCCACAGCTCTTGGTGTCTCCCGGGGACCCTGTGTCCCCACACTCAGATTGGGAAAGAGCCCCTTTGCCAGCCTTGGGGAACAGTGTGGTAGCACCAGGGATGGAGTTGCCACAGGGGGCCTGGCCGCCCTTGCACCACACCCGGCATTCAAGATGCTAAAGCATCCAAAGCTGCTTTAGAAAGGTAAAAGTATAAAATAATCCCTCCAACTGCCTTTAGAGAGACTGCAAGGAAAGGGTCTGGACCTGGCAGGCAAGCATCATGTGGCCTGGAAATACAGTAAGTTTTGAAAGGAAAGAAAAGGCTCCATTATTCTCCCATTAAACTCTCCCCAGCTCTCCCCCCCTCCCTTCCCTCTGTCAGTCTTTCGTTCGCTCGCTGACTTCCCCCAGCCTCTCCGAAGACAGATCGTTCCCTTAATCACTCTGGAAAAGAACCCCAAGCCGATATAATATTATAATTAATTAATTCACTAAAAAGGTATTAAATTTCTTTTCCCCCCTGTGGATATTATCTGAATTCATTGACCTTTAGAAAAATCACCCTCTAATTGTAACCAGGTTCAAGTGCATTTCCAGCCTGTCCCTTTTACATTAATAATATCTTCCAGGACTCCACTATGCTGCTTAAATATTGTATAAATTTCACTGCCCCCTCAAAAAAGGAGAGAGAGAAAGGCATGAAATGAAAACTATGAGCTGATTAAACCAGCTCTAGAGTCGGGGGGAAGAAGTAAGAGGCCTCCACAGTGGTCTGTGAGATGGACAAACCCACAGCGGGACCCTGAAGGGGCTCAGAACCAGGAATCCTGCATTCCCAAGGTCCCTGTGGTCACCAACTGCCAGCTGGGAGAAGAATCCAAGGACCGGGATGCTCCCAGGCTGAGCATCCTTGGGAAAGTCAACTGTGAAGCACTTTGGGGTGCAGCTTGGTGGGAGAAAGGGTCCCAGTATGTCTACAGCAACCACTTTGGGGTGTCTGTATGGCACAAGAGGACTGGATTTCCAACAGGGTTTCTAAACACCAAGACAAAACACCAAGACTGCTCATCTCTGCCTGGCCCTCTCTGGGGTCCCAGCACCTCCATGTGCCCCAGAACCGTCGCTCCCCAAGTTTCTGTTGCTGCAGGCACTGCTCTTTTCATTCCAGGTGCCCATTGTCCCCTTTGCTGTTTGCAGGGACAGAGCTGTGCTGCTCTGATCTCAGCGAGACCATGCTTGAACAACAAGCCAGCCAGCAATTGCTCCAGCATCCGGCACTGTAAATTCAGTGTCAGGCATGGAAAATCCAGCTGGGCGGCTGCTGTCAAGTCTATCGGGTATCCTGGGCCAAAGCTGCTGCTGGCAGAAGTCCCAGCCCTACCAGGGCCAGCAGACCAGGGCCATTTGGCTCTGGTGGAGACTTGGGGGGGCTAATTCCTGCTGCTCTATCCACTGCATGGGAGGCAGAGCCCAGCCTCTCCCAGCACCTCAGCTTGTCTCAGCAGAATCCCACACGTGGGGCCATGAACAGCCAACTGGAAACTGGGGTTTTGCTCCACGGGACTCAAGTTTGGGGAGTTTGCATCCCATGGGGAAGGGGCTGCTCCAGCATCACCACTCCATGCAAGCTGCCACCAGCACCATGGGGGCTCAGACAGTGTCAGCCTGTGTAAACCTGTCCCTCAGGTTTACAGCACACAGCCAAGGCACAGAAATCCTGGGTGGTGGGGAAACTGAGACACGAAACTTCTCCATATCCTCCTCTGAGAGGGAGTGTTTTTCTACCTGCATCTCATTTTCCTCTTCCCAGGGATTTCTTTCCAGCACATCTCTAACCCTCTCCACCTGGAGGGCTCCGCGCACGGCTGAAGGGCTCCCCAACCCCCAAGCTTTAAAAAGCTGCTGACGGAAAAACAACAGGCCAAACACATCCAGGGAGTAACCCTTCTGAGCCAGGGACTTGCCCAGGGACTAACCTAGCCCCTTCTCTTTGGAAGCAGCTTTTGGACAGGCATCAGAGGTTTTCCAGTCTTTCCCTCTTTATTACATGCAAAGATTTACTTGCAAAGAGCTGCTTTGGTTTCGCCAAGCCAAGACGGCTGTGCTGCCTGTTCCCCCACCTGAAAAATCCATCCCTTCCTCCTGACCTCATCCCAACTGTTGCCACAACAACCCCTGGTGATGTCACTGGCGGAGGATTAGGGCTTCAGGTGGGGAAGGAGCAAGCAGGAGTAGCTGAAGTGTTCAAACCACAGAAGGAATGAGAGCCAGAAAGGAAATGAGGGGAGACGAGGGAAAAAGGAAAACTCAGCAACAGCCCAGCACCGAGACAGGGGATGGCTTCCAGACTGCAGGTCTGCTCAGCATCTCACCAGGGATGCCACCATGTGGGGATGTCTTGGCCCAGAGAGCCCAAGGTTTGTGTGGAGCTGGCACCGTGGGCTCACAGCCCAGAATCCAATGGCATCCTGGGCTGCAGGTCAAGGGAAGGGATCCTGCCCCTCTGCTCTGGGGAGACCCCCTGCAGAGCTGCATCCAGCTCTGGAGTCCTCAGCACAGGAGAGACAAGGACCAGTTAGAGCAGGGCCAGAGGAGCCCCAACAATGCTGGGAGGCCAGGCTGAGAGAGTTGGGGATGTTCAGCCTGGCAAAGAGAAGGTTCTGTGGAGACTTTCTGGTGGCCTTGCAGGACTTCAAGGGGCCTGTCAGAAGGATGGTGACAGACTTTTGAGCAGGGCCTGTTGGGGCAGGACAAGGGGTGATGGTTTGAACTGAAAAAGGGAGATTTAGACTGGAGAGAAGGAAGATATATTTTACACTGAAGGTGGCGAGACCCTGGCCCAGGTTTCTCAGAGAGGTAGTCGCTGCCTCATCCCTGGAAGCGTTCAAGACCAGGCTGGCCAGGGCTCTGAGCACCCTGCTCTGGTTGCAGATGTCCCTACTCCCTGCAGGGGATTGCACCAGATGAGGTTGAAAGTCCCTTCCAACTCAAAGGTCTCTTTCAACCCAAATTCACTGACAGAGAGAGACAGGGCAGTGATCCTGTCAAGTGGATGCCAGCAGCAGGCTGAGAGCACAAGTGAAAGGTGCTCTTGCTTGCAGAGCATCAGCCCCAGTAAAACGTGCTGACTTAAGGCTAAACTCAACGATTTCAAAGCTCTTTTCCAAATTAAGTTATTCCATGAGCTCTTGGGGACCAGCAGACCCCAGCATCAGCTACTGGGGAGAGCTGCGCTTTGCGCAGGGTGGTTCCCACCCCCAGAAGCTGCCAGCAGCAGCGTGGCTGGGCTCGCCCCGCTCCCCGCCAGCCAGCGCCGGGCACCGGGACCCGGCGGCGGGGCCACCGGGGGATGCGCAGCCCCGTCCGGTTCTTCCGTGCTTCCCCCGCTCCTCCGGCAACGGTCTGGCTCTCTCTTGTGGCTGCTCAGCCCCGGTGCAGCCTCGCTGCTCCTTCCTCCCCCCGAAAAAGAAGAGCCACAACCCGGAAAAAATGTGCCACGGAGTGCAGCGGTGCCACCGACAGTGAAACGGGTTGGGGGGGGGAACAGAGGCGACGACAACTCAGGGCACAGCATCCCAAAGTCCCCCCATTGCGATGGCAAAGGGACTGCTCTGTCCATCAATCCTCTCTCCATTCCCACAGGCAGAGCCCAGCCGCAGACTGTCGCACCCGCCACAGCCCCAGCCAGCGCTCCCTCCCTTTCATATCCCACTTGGATAAGAAAAAATATCCGTTATAAGAAAAAAAACCCATTGGAACAGCAGCGGTGACATGCCACCTGGTCCCCATCCCGCTGCTCCATCCATCCCTGCAGGCAGAGCCCGGCCACAGCTCATCACACCCGGCGCAGCCCCAGCCCATGCTCCCTCCCTTTTATATCCCACTTGGAGCCTTGACACCGGTTTTTTTTCCATGGGTGGCTCAGACTGTAATTAAGAGCCCTTCTCTCCCGCCTGCCCCAGCTCCCATCTCCAGCAGCTGCTGCTTGAGTGAAGGAAACCCCCTTTCGTCCTCTCTCTCCTTTATAATTTTATTTTTTCCCCCTCCTCTCTGAACATAAAGGGATGACAGTGCTCCAAGCCAGGGTCTTTTGCATTTCTGAGTTGGTTCTGTTAATTGGAAGGAGGGTTAAGAATCTGCAAGGTCGTTTCAATCTACATCTGACCTTCAGAGTAATCCTCTATGCCAACACCAGAGCATGTCATTAAAATGAGGCCCTCTACCATATCCCGGCATCCCTTTATTCTCTCCTTGTGCACATTAATTGCTCATAAGTTGATTTGATCTCCCTATTCTGCAAGAAGTAAATTGCCCTCTTATTTCGCCATTTTCATCCTGTTTTCTTAATTAGGCCCTTAAAAATCTCTAGGGCCTCAGCCGGGCCGCAGGCCTCATCCTGGGAATAAATTTTGATCTCAGCCTGATAAAGAGTGAGCAAACCCGGAGATTGAACAATGTCATTCTGCCCCCCTCCCTCCCTCCGCGCTATTCTCTTGACATGAAAAGGCTATCAGTTTTTCTCTGTGTTAATATAGGAAATAATTCACACTTCAGGCGTTGTTCTCTATTTAGTGTTCACACTCCCCAGATAAATCAAACCACAATTTATTTTTTTTTTAAGTGTCTGAAACTACTTACTCCCCCCCCCCAGTCTCCTCACACTCCTTTCTTCCCCTTCTTCTTCTTTTAATAAAGTTTCCAAGATTAGCCCCTGTGATTTTCCATCCTGGGAAGTCTATTTTAAGGTGGTTTTTGAATTCTTTTTTTTCTCCTTTCTCCTCTTGGGTGTGTTTAACACCATCACAGAGGGGAATGGTGGGAACCTGGCACACACAGAGGCACAGACAGGTCTGCAAGCATGGCATGGAATGAGTTTAGCCAGGCAGGGGCTCAGCCAGGACACCTGACAAGCCTACTTTGCTCCCCAGCCCACAGCAGGTTTGCAAATGGGAGGTGGGAACCCCCTGCCCCAAAGCCTACGTGTACCAGGGGTCCAGACCCTCTGCAGCACCCTGAGGTGATGCTGAGCCAGCCCCAGCAGTGACGAGGGGGCAGCAAAGCCTCCACTCAGCCCCCTACCTGCTCTGAGGACCATCCAACAGGTAGGAAATGCACCTGAGCTCCTGAGACAGTTCCACCATCACAGACCAGGATGGGCACTGCAAACCTGCCCCACTCCTGGCATCACACTCAGCCCCAGGGACACAGCTCCTTCCAACTCGGCTCTCTGGGGCCTTGTGACTAATATTAATTAAGGGGCCAAGCCTGGTTCCAATTAAGCAATCAGCAGATGGGTCAGCACCTCACAAGTCCCAGCTGTGCTCAGCACCAGGAGCTCTGGATGTCCCCAAAGCACCCGGCTGCAGGGCTGGCACTTCTCCCGAGGGACCCTGAAAACTCCAAACCTCCCCAGAACAGGTGGAATGAGAGGAAGAGCCATGCTGAGTGCTCCCCTCTCTAACCGAGCCAGCCTTCCCTGCACAAATACCCCCAGCAGCCCCCCAAATCCAGGGCAGAGCCCCTGTGAGATGGGGATGCTTGGGCACGGCCGTGGCATCACTGGGGGAAAGTGGCTCTGGGTGTTTGCCACGACCTCCAAGGAACAAGAAGAAACAGTCCACGTGGCAATGCTCTGTGTTGTTGTAAATAAATATATTTTAATGATTCTTCTTCCATTCCAGTTCATTCTTTTATACATTTATTTATAAAACAGTAGTAAAATTTTTTTAATCAGAGCACAGTGCATTAAAAAAAAAAAAAAAAAGAAAACAAACAAAACCCAAAAAATATTTAAAAAAAATTAATCCACAACTGTTTGCTCATGGTCAGGGGAGAGGCCACATCTCGTGCTGAGCAGTGGACAGTCCTGTGCCCGGAGCAGGGTGCAGAGTGGGCACGCAGCCCAGCCAACCCCATGCGGGCCGGGTACCACCAGCAAGGGCCCAGCAGAACCCCCCCTGAGCCACAACAATCCCAAGTGACCAGGAATTCCATCTGCCCACCCTGAAGCACCCGCACAGCCCCTGGTACCCGCAGATCTACAGGTCACCCAGGGCTACAGGTGCTCAGCACAGTGTTCGGATGCTGCCGCCCTCCCAGGGAGATTATTCTCTTTACAGGCACTAATGGCAGCGCACGAAGGACGCCGCGGCCTCCCGTGAACACGGGTGGGTGAAACAGCCCCAAACCCACCAGTGCAGAGCCCAGGGCCCCTCGCCCAGCGCCCTGATGTCCCCTCTGCTCCCTTCCCTGCACCCCTGCAAGGCAGCAGCCAGACCCTGTCTTTCCCCAGGGCTCCAGGACACCTCCAACGTGTCCTCCCTCCTCCTCTCCCCCTCCCCTCTCCACTTTCTGCACTTTCCCACACCCTCTCCTCCAACAGGCACCCCTCCAGCCCCAAATCCTCACAACCCCAAATCAAGCCACGATGGAGCAAAATCATCCCTTCTGGGCTGGGCTTTGCCCTCACAGTCCTGACCCTGTGACATCTCCTATCCTTGGTCCAGGATGGGGTGCACCCAGTGACCCCCATCCCCACATGGGGTCCCATCCCTCCAGCCACAGCTCCCATAGCCCAGGGGGGTGATGCTGGGCTAGTGTGGGATGGCAAGGGGGTCTCCTCTACCCAGACTTCCCTCATCTCCCTGAAAAAAGTCATGTGCTATTTTCCCTGTGAAGTGTCCCCTCCCCACCACCATCCAGGCTGAGGAGGCAGATTATGATGCAGAGCCCAAAGCAGCTCCCCACCACTGAGCTGTCCTGGCTGGGGAACGAGCTGGTGACACTGGGAAGATAAACTCCACGAGCTAAAGGCAGAGAGCAGCAGCTCAGGTTTGGCAATTGGTACAAATTATTCCCTGGTCCCGGGACAGAGCCCAGACCTCCATGCCCAGATGTGGGGCAGGACAACTACTTTCAAAATTATCCCCAAAAAAAGTGTCAAAAGCCTTTATCCTTCCACCCGAAGAGCCAGATGGGACAGAGGCTCTTCTGCAGGGGTGTCCCGAGGGAGGCTGAAGGTCACTCAGCACCTCGTCCAAAGGCCAGCAAAGTTTTGGGGTGGTAGGTGCTGCCAAACCCTGAGGCAGGATCCTCCTACAAGGTAGAGGTCACAGCAGGGGCTTGACTGAACATCAAACACCCGTCCCTGCTGCTATGGAAGCCTTCAACATCAACCTAAATTCAGAGCCTCAGACCCAGCTCATGGACAACACCCCCTGTGCCCCATGAATTAACAAGCTCCAATTAACACCCCTTCTCCCTCCGGCCCTGCGACTTGGAGAGGCAGTGGGTGCTCTGAGGAAGGAGGAACCGTGAAGGACATGGCACCATGAAGCATCTGCGGGGCTCAGAGGCCACCACTGGGGAAGACTCGTGGGGGACACGGGCTCCTGGAGCAGGACAGCAAGGAGGCAGAAAACCAGACAAAAAGCTCTGAGCATTGTCCCTCTCCTCCCGGGGTCTTGAAGGCTCCTGCCTGCTCTGGCTCTGAGCCAGCCCCCTGGGGAAGGGGTTCAGTCTAGGAGGGTTCTGAAAGGCAAAGCAGCCGAGATCACGCTCCCAGGCTGGGGAATTTGCAGTCAGGCCAATGCCACGGCAAGCCAAGAGGGCCCGCTCCAGCTCCTGGCATAAAAAAAGCTTGCGAAAGACACGGCGGTACCCGGCGAGCCTCGACTGAGCCCCCCGTTGCATAGAGAAAAGGAACTCCTACGTAGATTCAAGTGCGCGGCAGGACAGGCTCCTCCTGTGAGAAGAGTGCCCTGTAACTTCACTAACCAAACTTGAAGGTCCAGTCCTCGCCCCCAGCGCCAGAGCAGCTCCTTGTCACAGCATGTCTGCATCCTCCATGCTGAAGCTGCTCCGGCGACTGCTGGCCTTGGAGGCCTCCGGGGACATGGCCGAGAACAAGGGGTCGGAGGCCAGGGGCAGCATGGTGTCCTGCATCAGCATCAAGTCCAGCTCCTTCTTGGATAGGGATGGGAAGGAAGCGCTGTGGCCGGGTTCCAGGCTGTCCGGGAAGCCCCGGGAACTGTCGTCGAAGCTCAGGCTGTGGGTAAAGTCCAGTTGGTGGTAGGGAGACTGGGGTGGTGGAGGCAGAGCCGGTTGCGGCTGCGATTCGGGGTCCGGGGGTGGCAGCAGTGGCTCCAGCGTCCCCTCGTCACCGCTGGCTTCTTGCTTGACCACCTGCTGAGCCAGCTCGGCCACATTGACGCCCGAGGGCGAGGAGGTGGGTAGCCCATGGACGCGCGCCTGCATCTCCAGCTCCTGCCAACAGAGCACGGGAGGCCTTTGGTGGGGACATCACACACAGCACATGCCACTCATGGGGCTGGCAGGGACAGAGGCACTGAGAAGCTCAGAGGGAAGGAGCCCATGGAAGAGGTGAAGGATGGGAAATGGTGACCCATGCAAAGCTCGGCAACACTTGCTGCGGTGACCTGAGCCTCAGACGCCTGCTTTGTCTGAAGACTTTCATTCCTGGTGACTTGAGAGCCCTGTCCCATCCCCTCAGTGGGGCAAGAGTGAGCTGCTCGTGGGGCTGGAGCCAAGTGGAAGAAGGGAAGAGCACAGGGAAGCTCACCTGGATGCGGAGCAGCAGCTGCTTATTTGTCATCTCCAGACGCCGTGAGTGATTCTCCAGGTCTCGTGACCTCTGCAAGTCCTTCTGCATCCTCTTGATGTAGTCCACAGATGCCTTCAGGATCGTCCCTTTGTTCCAGCGCACATCCCTGTGGTGCAGGATGGAAAAAGAGATTGTTACCTGTGTGCCAGCAACGTGTCCCCTCATCCCTGCTCCACCAAAAAGCCCCTCTACAAGTATCTCCTGCCCTCGAGCTGAGCATCAAGCAAGCCCACGAGACCCACAGTTACCCCAGCCCCCCAGAAACCACCAACACCTACAGGTCATTGGCCTTGGGGATCAGCATCCCCAGCTCTTTGATGCGGTCGTTGATGTTGAACCTTCGCCGTCTCTCGACTGCAGGGTGAGAAGAGAGGGAAGGAGGTGAGGAGGCAGCAGAAGCAGCTCCATGTCCCACAGTCCCCCTGGCCACGCTGCTACTCCTGGCTCGTGGAGCTGGGAGCCACCACCATGCACTCTCTGGAGCTGAGGGGCTCAGGATGAGAAATCTCTTGGTCCAACCCTTTGGAATCTTGCTCCCATCCACTACCCGAGCAGGTCTGACCTTCCCCCAGTGCTAACGAGAAGGACAATGGGGTGGCTCCCGCACCACAGACATTTTGCAGGGCTGGGAAAGAGGGAGCCATGGCAGGGGACTGTGAGGGCATTTCCTGAGGGTGAGCTGGGATGGGAAGGGGGACCCAGCTTAGAGACAGGGGGAACAAGGATGAAGAGTGATGGAGAAAGAGCTGCCGGGTGGGAGAGGGAAAACCACGATGCCCACAGGCAGCCAGTGCCGAACTCACTCAGGTTGTGATTGTCTTTCTTCTGACGCTCTTTCGCCAGGGCTCGGCTCTCAGCATCTGCAATGGAGACCCACCACATCACCCATGAGCATCCCGGGCTGGTGTCAAGCACCCCAGCACCCCCAGAGCCACCCTCCCCACCCACAGGGACAGGGCAGCCCCCACTGGTTTTGACACTCGCCATCACCACCGGCTTCCCACCAGCTCCGGGGACCTACCTGTCAGCTCTCTCTTCTGGGTGAGGTCGGCAGGGCAGGAGCTGCTGGTGACACCTACAAGGGAGGCCGTCACCTGGGGGTCCCCACTATAGACATTCATGTGACTGCTGGACATTGGCAGCTGAAAACCAGAGGGACAGGCGGGTTAGCTCCATCTGGGGCTGCGGCACTGGGGTTCAAGCCCGGCTGCTTGGCCTCCGGGATGAGTGCGTAGCCCAGGCAGGTGTAATTGTCTTCCCAGGACCTTAAAACAGCTATAATCAGAGTAGCAAAGAAAACAGGACTTCAAAGGGCGGTGCTGATCCCCTCCCACGGCCAACATCTAAAATAGGGCAGATGAATCACATCCGAGAAGGGCTCGGCAGGATGAATCCCACTGGGAGGCACAAGCTGCCGTACAATCTGACCCAGGAGATGGTGCTGCTCCGAGGAAGCTGCTGGCTGGGAAACCTCTCCTGGCACTAAGATCCCTCCACACTGCAGAGGATGCTTCGTCCCTCCCTGCACCCCTCTCCCGTCTCTCCAGCTTTTTATAAGGGCTCCCGACTGTCATTAAAGAGGAGAAGAAGCCGAAGAACTGGCTCTTGCAACTGCAAAAGGGAGATCTCACTGCTTCCCTTCCCCCAGCCCCAGGTCCCCATGGGCACCCGTCCCAGGGACGAGGCTGGCACCTGGGCATCACCACAGGGATATGGCAGAAGGACATGTCCCCTCTGTGTTACCGCCATCCTGGGGCGGGGGGACACCCAGACTTCACCCCCCCCCCTCCCTCCCTCCGACCAGGGTCTGGTCTCTTCCTAACACGCATCAGAAACTCACTGTGTTGGGCATGTGAACTTCAGGGTTCATATAGCCCAAAACGTCATCCAGCCGCATGATGTCATCGATGACCTCATCAAACTGAAAAGGGAAAGGTGTAAGGCACCAATGAGCTTCTCTGCACTTTCCAGTCCCTCTCCCCACCCAGCAGTGCAGTGGCATCTCCTCACCTCCCGCTCGGGGTTGGAGCCGATGTTGAGCATGGCCATGGGGCTGTTGGGCGCACTGTTGCCCGCCGAGGAGGACATGACATGGCTGGGTCGGACGCCGGGGGACGCGGCAGGGGGTGGCTTGGGAGAGTGGCTGACAGGGCTGACGTGGGCAGCGAACTTGTTCCCGTAGGTTTCAGAGAGATAAGCCTGAACCTTCTTGTCCCGCGACTTCTGCAGGTGGTACGTGGTGGGGTTCTCCAGATAGGACTGGACCTGCAGGGAGACAAACCATCAGGGATGTCCCACACCCCTCAGCCCTGGGGTATGGGAGAGGACACCACCAGCACTATACCTTGAGGACCTCTCCAGGCACAGGTGGTGGGGACTGGTAGTGGACGGGGGTGTTGATGGCTGGGGTGGTGGCCACCGGCATCCGCTGCTGCTGCATGTAGTTCATCATCATCTGCTGCTGCACGCGCTCCCTCTCGGCCTCTTGCTGCGCTTGCTGCTTCATCAGCTCCATCCGCAACCCGATGCGGGACGCCATGGCGCACAGAGGTCACCCTGAGAGGAGGACATGGCACATCAGTGACAACCTATTTGGCAGGAGGGAAACTGAGGCACAGGGAGGAAGCAGATGTCCTGGAGCACCCACACCAGCCGGTGACTAAGCCACAATGATCACCTCAATGCCAGACAAACGGGTCTGCCCTCCTGCCGCAGCTCCCCGCAGTGCCACCACTCTCCCTGGGGACAGCTGGGGCACCCCGGGGCGGACAGGGTGGGCAGGGAGCAGCCAAGAACCCACACCCATGGACTCACGTACTGCCGGGTTCAGCTGGAGCTTTGAGCCACCAACTTCCCAATCACTGGAGAAAGGCTGGGAAAAAACAGAGCCCAGGAGCAGAGTAAAAGGGAAAGAGAAAGCAAAGGAGGAGCAGGAAGAAAAGGCCAGTGGGTGCCAGGAGCTGGAGGCAGCGTTTAACCCTCAACCCGGCTGCCCCGAAACCTCCGCTCCGGCGCGGGGCGAACAACGCGGCTTCTGTGCGGGGCCGGCACGCGAGCGCGGAGTGGGGGGAGGCGGTCAAGGCCCCTGCACCGCACAGACCAGCCCTTGTTCCCCCGTACAAAGGGGACAGTGGCCCATGGAGGGGGGGAGAGGATGCTGGGGCGAGGGAAGCTGCCCTAGCAGGGCTCTCCAGAGCAGGCTAATGGCTGTCCCCTGTGTTGGGATGGGGAGGTGGGATGGTTTTTCCTGTGTGAGGCTGGGATGGGGATGCAGGAGACACTGTGAGGGACGGGGATGCAGGAGGCACCGTGAGGGATGGGGATGCAGGAGGCACCGTGAGGGATGGGGATGCAGGAGACACTGTGCAGGATGGGGATGCAGGAGGCACCGTGAGGGATGGGGATGCAGGAGACACTGTGCAGGATGGGGATGCAGGAGACACCGTGAGGGATGGGGATGCAGGAGGCACCGTGAGGGATGGGGATGCAGGAGGCACCGTGAGGGATGGGGATGCAGGAGGCACCGTGAGGGATGGGGATGCAGGACCCCAGCACCTGCCGGGTGGGAAGGAAAGCAGAGCACAGGACCCAAAGCAAATGCTGGCAGGACAACAGGAGGCAAACCCCCAGGGTTTACTCTGCAGCAGTGCAACCAGACAAATGTGGAGGGTTTTGCTATTTAAATACAATGTGTAATTGCAGACAAAGGGGCCACAGCAGATACAACGCACCGGGGTTTCGGTGAGGCATCTGATACACCGTGCCACGCAATATCCTAAGGGGGAAATTAAATCAAGCCAGCATGGACAGAAATACGATTACATGGATCAAGAGCCAGCTATTGAACAGCGAGAGGAAGGTAATTAATTAGACATGGTGGCCCGTCTGAAGGGGGATGGGAGAGAGGAGCCTGGGACGGTTATCAATTGGAGCTTCGTTAAGTCGGCTGCCGCCAACGCCCTCAGAGGAGGTCACAGGGGGATGCTGAGATGACCAACAGCCAAGCCCTGGAAAAGGACCCAGTGACACCAGGGACAGTGGACAGAACAAGGCTGAAGGGGGATAAACCACAGCTGATGCACATGGGGGATGTTGTAACCCCAAATATTAAGGGCAGGGTGAGAGGAAGCACCTCCATGAGCCACAAGGAGATGGGAAGAGCCATCGTGGAACAGAGGGACTGGTCATGCTCTGCAAACCCAGCTCACAGCCGGGGCACGGCCAGGGCAGGGAGGGGGAGAGGTACAGGGGCTACTCAAGACGGACATTTCTGGGGGGCTTCCAGCATCAGGGGAGAGTGGGAAAGGGATTTCAAGCTGTGCATGGGAAACTCTGCGGTCAGCCACCGTGTTTGCAAGCAAGTGGTGACCCACAGCCATGCAAAGCACCATGAGCAGCAGCAGGGCCCAGTGCACCCATGGGTGGCTGCACAGGGACCCCAGCTCGATGGGCCCAGGGTGGGGAGAAATCTGGAGCACCCAGCACCCCCAGTGCTGGGGAAACCCAGTGTCAAGGGTGAGAATGGAGCTGCCCTTTGGCAGAGCTGGGGGGTCTCAGCTTTTCTCAGGAAAGGCAGCTGGTACATGGGGGCTGGAGGGTGTCGTGTGAAGCGTGCTGAGGCACAGCCACCCACGGCACATGCTCACCCCTGACAGCCCCGGTTCCACCACCATGCCTGGCTCCAGGAAGCCCCCAGATGCCCCCTTATACGAAAGAAGGATAGGGGGAGTCAAAAGTGCTGCCCTCTCCCCAGGGAAACCCCCAAGGTGGGGAGCTGCTGAGGATGGGGAAGGGTGGCCAGAACTGGGCTTGATAAGGAGAGGGGGGAAATTAGGCCAGGTTTAAAATAACCCGCTTGGTTCTGCTTGGCTTCATCCTCAACCCCCAAAATGTCGAGCAGCTTCTGCTTTCACTCTGAGTCAGCCCCAGCAGGAGGGCGGCAGCTGGCAGTGGGAAAGAATGAGGACCCAGCCAGCATCACAGTGCAGGCACTCCACCCAGGGGGACACATCCCAACCTGGAGCACATGTTCCACCATCCCTTGGATCAGAGAATCAGGAATAAAGCACACAGGATAGTGGCTCCATCCAGGATGCCCGTTACTCCTGGGAAGGCAAAAGATGTTATCACCCTGGAAAAAGCACAGCCAGGGGCTCTCCTGTTGAGCTGGAGTCATCCCCATGCAAGTCCCAGCTTGGTCCCTGCTTGGAGGGGACCCCAGCAAGGGTCTGTCCCAGCACATGGACAACGGTTTGCATGGCTCTGAGCAGGCAGCACGGCCAGCCAGGGCATGCCCAGGCATTGGGTTTCCCAGCGGGTGCTGCCAGGGCACCTGCTGGGGTTACGTCCCCATCGGTCACAGAGAAGCAAGAGCAGGGGAGGGGAGGGAGGAAGGTGGCAGAAAGCCCAGGATGGGTGATGAAGCAAGGGGAAGGGGATGGAAAGGGAGAAGAGTGGCTAAAGGGTGGGAAGGTAGAAGGGAACAGGGAAAGGGTGGACGACCCTGGCAGATCTTCACACCCTGATTCCACCTTTCCTGTCTGGGGGGTCACAGGGTGGCTTTTCCACTCCTGGAGCAGATGGTACCCAGGAGAGACCTCACCCCCCTGCCTGTGGCACAGGGTGTGCTGCGCATTGCCAACCACTGGCAGGAGAAGCCACAGAGCTGGGATGATCCTGACCCCATCTGGAGCTCCCAGCTCCACAGGGGAACCCAAAAAGACCAAAGGAACACAGGGAAAAGGGAAGGATTTCCCAAAGGAAACTCAACCTCAGCTCCAAAAACCCTGTGACACTGCCCCTGCCTCCTTGGGGTCAGGGAAAAAGCTAATCCTGCTTCACTGCAGGATCGCACCCTAAAGCCAGAGCAGCTCTTTGAGTAAAAACCTCCCTGGGAGCTGGAGAGCCTGGGTGGGCTCCACCAGCACCAGGGGGGCTGTCCAGGAACCAGCCACACTCTACCACCCCGCCCCAGACCCACCACTGGGACTACGCGCAGGGCCAGAGCCAGGGACTTAATCTCCCTTCAAAACATCTCTGTTGCTATTTAGCGACACGGTTATTTCTGGACCTTTCTTGCTTTTCCTCTGGGAGTGTTATTTCATCAAGAGCCCAACGCACCCCCCCCGTTCCAGGGCAGCACTCAGGGGTGGCTCCAGCCAGATGATCAGCACCCAGAGCTGCCCTGACCCTTGCTTGTCCCCTGCAGAACTTTGCACGTCCCCAAGCCATCCCCCATGCCCACAGGAGCCCAACGCCACCGCAACTGGGGTTGCCAATGGAGTTTACAAAGTGACAGCCGGTGGTGCGGGGTCGGCTGCTCAGCAACCGCCGGGACCTTCTGGAGTGACATCGGGTGCTGCTCCGCAACGTCCCCGCTGCGGAGAGCCGGCGTGGGGCACCCGATGCCACCCCCAAGGGACAAACCACCCTGCACCCAGCCAGCACCTCTGGCTCGGGCACTGCTGCTGCACCCAGGTGTGGGTTAGAAATCAAAGCTGCTGCGAGGCAGTTTCCAGATTTAGCCCCTGTGAAATCGGGGAGATTGCGTTACCCTCCCACGCTGCCTGTCCTGCTGCCTGCAACGTACAGGCACACGCACATTCACCTAGAGCAAGGGCAACCTTCTCCCGCCACCCCCTCGAAAGCTGGAGGGAGAAGAGGGGAGTGATGCCCCCGCTCAGCCCCAGAGAACCCCCAAACTCATTGCACTGAGGAGCTAGCTGCCTGCCCAGCCCCACTCCCTCGCCTGTGTTTATTTCCTGGTCGATCGTGGCCGTTTATGAGCGGAAAAATCAATTGGCAGCTTCAGCCGGGAGCGGGGACCCCTAGGGAAGGAGGGCAGCTGGGTGGGGGCCATGCTGCCCACCCCTCTGCCTCTCTGGGCCACTTCATCAACAACCAAGAGGGTGGCAAAAAGGAGAAAGGAGAAGAAAGAAGTGAAAAATGGCTCTGCTTCTTGCTACCAGCAGCAAGCGCCTGCCGAGCCTGCCTTCCTTCCTCCTTTTTCGCTTTCAGATGTCGGGGGGTTGGGGAGAGACACAGGCGCAGCAACTGATGGAGCCCAGCACACCCCAGCCCAGGCAGGGTGAGCACCCATCACTATACTGGGGCAGGCAGGGGCTGGCACGGTCCAGACAGCTGGGAGCCTGGGGTTTTTTGCTCCAGACCAAGATCTGCTCCAATGGCACCGAGCTGCCAACCCGCTGGGCACCCATGAAGCCACCCCATGGCAGTTCGCAGCTCAGGGACAGGCTCCGCTGCCACCCTGCTGTGTGGGGAAGGGGGACAATGGGGCAGAGGTTACCTGGGTGTGGGACAGCAGGGCCAGGGGGACCTCCAGGTGCCAGGGGCAGCAGGTCGCAGCTCTTCTGTGCTCCTCGCCGGGGCCAGCCCGGCTCCGTGTTTCCTCATTTTCATCACCCTCCTTTTAACACAGCAGCAGCCACGCGGGGTGCAGAGTGGGGGAAGTTGCAAAAAAACCTCCAAACCTGCTTGTTTCTCTCACTGCAGCACAGGAATTAGCAACCGAGCGGAGAAAAAAAAAAAAACAGTGTGGCAAAAATAGCTGCAGCCATCACCGCCGGGCTCTCCGGGGGTGCCCGAGCCCAGGCTGGGTCTGCCCCATCGTGTCCCCATGGGAGCTGCAGGCAGAGCGGCTGCAGTGCTGTCTACAGTGCCACCCCTGCCTGCCAATACCCAGAGGGGCAAAAGCTGTCCCTTGGCATCAAAAGCCATCCCTTGTCACTCCAAGGGATGTGCCACGCAGGGTTCCCTCACCCTCCGTGTGCCCGGAGCGAAAGCGGAGTAAGCACCACCACTGTGCAGCTGGATCTGGCCCCGCATGCTGCTGGGCAGCACATGGGGTCCCTCCAGCACCCACAGTGGGTCTCCAGTGATGCCAGTGTTGGCAATGGCAAAGCCAGGGGCTGACAAGGATGCCTGTGTGACACTCCATGCAGCCAGCATGGTGTCGGGGACCCTGCTCCATGTCCCCATTGTGCAAAGCCGCCTTGCACCACGTCCCCTTTGAACCTGCGCTGAGTGTGCCGCTGTCCCACGAGGGGACTGTGGCACCTCCCCAAGCCCCCTGAGCCGATCACAGCAAGCCACTGCTGTGCCATCCTGACAGCAACGCGGCTGGCGCCCACCCGCTCCCGTGCCACTCTCCCTCGGGGCGCTCGCCCTGACTTGGCAAGGCCACTGCAGGGCTGGCCGTGCCAGTGCACGCATGGTGCCAGGGGGTGGGTAAGGCCGGCACCCAGAGGGAAGAAGGCTGTGGTCCTTCATCTTCATCAGCATGTGGAGAAGCGCAGCGCCATGGTTGGCAGCCCCAGAAAGGGGCAGTGGGACGGGGTCTGACCCAGGGATTCCTAAGAAGGGATTCCTCACCGTGAGGGTGGCCGAACCCTGGCAGTGGGACAACCTCCAATCTCAGAGACCCCAGTCAAACACCCAAGTTTGCCATGCTTGGGGCTGGACCGGAGGCTCCAGAGGTCCCATCCAGCCTCTAGGATAAGGATGGGGTGGTGGGAATGGGGCAGATGTCCCCATTTCCAAGCCCACAGAGCACCAGTGCCCTCCCCATCACCCACCCAGCAGGCAGGAGATGGGTCAGACAGATGGGTCAGGCAGGTGGGTGGTCAGAGCCACCCCAGCCCCATCCAGAGGCACCTTCCCTGGGTGGTGAGCATGCAGCCCTGAAAGGGAGAAGGAGGAGGCGGAGCGACTTGGCAAGTAAAAGCCAGGGTCAGTTGACAGCGCTGGTGAGAGACTGAGTCACTGGGACTGTTTTTAGCCCCGGCATCTCAGAAACGTGGACCGTGGCGTTGTTAACAGGCGTTTGGGTCAGAGGCCAAATGTTTTCCCTTCCATGCGTTAAATACCACTCCTGGAAGTGGCCCAGGCATCCAGCACCATAAAAACATTAACACGAGTTTTGTAAAGCAGCAGGACACCGGCTGAAGTGGTCCTCACACTGCCCAGGTAAGCTTGACCCACCAGGGAAGTGTCAGGGACCCAGTGGAGGGAAAAGCATCAGTCCCTGGGTACCAAGAGCCAGGGCTGAGTGTCCCTTGTCACAGTGTCACACCCAGGGCAGGATGAATGGGATCCACAGAAAGGCTCCGTGGTTCTGGCAGTGCCAAGGTACATCTGCGAGAGCCGTTAAGTGGCAGCCGTTACGTGGTTAATAACACACAGCCTTGCCCTGACACCGCCCCTTCACCCTAAAATTCTCTCCTTCACCTCCAAATGCCTCTCCACCCCAAAAAACCTCTCCTTTACCCCAAAAAGCCTCTCTGCCCAATGTGGTACAGCTCAGGGACAGCACACAGACCATCATCCCAGCCAGGCACACCACAGGGAGGCTGGCACCCATGGGCCGGGTCTGGGTGCAGCCCCCAGAGCACAGGGGTCCCTGGGACTCCACCACGGTGGGGCCAGATCCTGCCTCCAAACCAGAGCAAAAGCCCTTCCCGCGGGGTGGCTGGCGCGGTGCGAGAGTCCTGATTGAAACATCACTGTCCGACTGACCACCCGGGGAATTCACAGCCTGCTGGTGCAAAGAGCCCAAGATGGCAAGCTGCAGCC
This sequence comes from Megaceryle maxima, assembly GCA_024605025.1. Lineage (NCBI taxonomy): Eukaryota > Metazoa > Chordata > Aves > Coraciiformes > Cerylidae > Megaceryle > Megaceryle maxima. The sequence goes on along the minus strand of JANHGN010021301.1, from coordinate 19,609 downwards.
CCCCCCTTCCCTGTCCCGGCCCCCACCCAAGAGTGGCAATTAAAAATAAAAGTGTTAACAGGCAGAAGAACGTTCCTCAGGCCAGGACGAGCCAACGGCAGCGGCTCGGCACCACCCGGGGCTGAGCGATTAATCAGCCCCGTATCGCGTCCGCCTTTCAGCGGGGAGGCGAGGAGAGCAGCGGGGTGACCTTGGAGGGGCCTCGTCGGGGAAGGACACGCGGCCGCGCCGCGTCCCACTCACCTCGGCAAAGGTCGCGCGCTCCCAGGGCGCGCAGGAGAGAGCTGGGAGTGGGGCCCCAGAGCAAACACTGTCCTGCTCCAGGCAACTCTGGGTGTTGGGGTTTTTTTTTCTAAATAACTGCATAAATGAGCAATAATGGGAACTGGTAGGACAGCACCATCCCTGGCCCCCAGCTGGGTTCCAAGCAGGACTGATGTAATGCTCACCACGCTGACAGGATTCAGAGGCACCGTGTGCCCCAAAATCCTACAAACCACCCTGAAAAGTGGGGACGCTCACCACAATCAGCCCTTGAGCTCCACGCCCCCCAAGTTCCTGGTGCCATCTGCCACAAGCAGAAGGCTCAAGGTGACAGTGGCCACTTCATGCCACCCCCTCCCGCCACCCTGCGCTGGTGGCACTCCCAGCGCCGCCCCCACCCCTGCTCCCTCCCTCTCTCCCTCCCTCCGGCCATGGTGCTGCTGGAAGGAGGTAATATTTATAAATACGCCACATCCAGCCCCCAGTGTCCGGCCAGGAGGCTTCTCAGAAGGCAGATTTCATGTAACCGTACCGCGGCCGGCAGCCCCAGCGCCGTGGCCGCGCCGTCCATGGGATCCACAGCTGTTCCCCAGCCCCGAGAATAAACAAGTTGGGGACAGCCTGTGACTTGTCCTCCCAAACAGACCCAGGATTCTCCCCGCTGCCATTCCAGTCCCAGTAGCACCTCTCCATGCCCAGGGGAACGCCCAGCCATCACCACTTACCTGCAGAGGACGGGTTTCTCTTCTCCCCTCCTTTCCCCCCGGCTCAGCCTGGTGCTTTCCTGCTCCGTGAAGGTCAAACTTGGCTCTCGAGAGCCCCCGCTGCCAATCCAGCCCCTGCCCTGGCACTGTGCCGGTACAACCGGGTCGGGTCTTCACCACGGGTGCTGCCGCCTCCCCAGCACACGTTATGCCGGTTTGACCACGAAGGAGCCCAGAGGTTTTTCCCACCAAGCTCAGGGCTTTCTCCAGGCAAGATCTTTGCCTGCCCCGAGCCTGGAGCAGTCCCTGAGGAGCAACGGCGGGGCCAGGGCTGAGCGTGGCACCCACCCTGCTGCAGATAAGGTGGGAGCTGCAGCCAGCACCGAGCCTGCTGGCACCCAACCTCCCCTCCTCCCGTGGGGTTTGCAAGCAAGGAGCAGGGAAACACTCCCTGCATGCCAGGCAGCTGCAGACCCTGCTCCACTGGCCTGACCCCCCTCATTTCCTCCTAAAAATTCCTCACCCATGCAATTCCCCCATGAATCTCGAGGAAACACCCTGGGCGAAAGCCAAAGCTGCTGCTCTCGCTCATCCCCGAGGCTCCAAAAACTGCCCTGCCCATCCCAAAGCTTGTTGACAGCCATTGCCTGCTCCAGGGAGCACCCACAGCCGCTCTGCCCACTCCTGATGGGATGGGGCAGGGGGGTCCAAAGGTGCACGGGTCAGATGCCCCCTTGGCCCTGTCAATTTTGGCACCCGGGTGCTAGTGCAGCAGCTGCACAAACTGCGCTGGAGCTTTGGCCACGTGCTGAAAGGAGAATTTACAATCAAAGGAGAGTTCCCAACTAAGGCTGAGCTGGGCTGGGGGCTGAGTGGGGGCGAGGTGCTGGGAAACCTTCAGCTTCACAGCACTTCAGTCAATTAAATCACTTTTGTTAATTGTGTGTGGGTATGGGAAGGAGAAAGAGGGATGTCAGCAGCAGGGAAGGATCCTGCCTGGGCCTTTCAGGTTTAGCCGGAAAGAAAGTTGCACCAATTTAACTAAAGGAAGGGATCTCAACAGCCAACAGGGTGTGGGGAGTTTCTTCAGAGTCAATGCACTTGGAGAAAGGGTGACAAAGCCCCGGGGGCAACTCTTAGAAGAGCTTTAGAAATAAGATGGCACAGCCTCCTTGCAGGAGGCTACCACCCCCACCCCGCCATGCCAGGGTGCTTCTGGAGATGTCCTTCCAGGTAGACACCAGCAGCCCTCCCTGCTCATGGCTCAGCCCTCTCACACTCTTCCTCTGCCCACGGGGAAATCGTGGGGTTTCTTCACTCTTTAGTTTTTGCAGTTTAATATTGATAACTTTGCTCTGCTGCCTATTTGCTCATCAGAAAGGGAGGGGGAAGATGCCTGGAGAAGGGATAACTTCATCAGAGGTGGCCACCAGCATCAACTGCTCAGGACTGGGGCTGGCATCAGTGCCAGGATCGCACCCCTCGTTCCCAGTTATCTGATCAATGTGCTGCCTCCACCTCCAGCCAACTCTTGGGTCTCCCTCAAAGCTGATGACCAGGAACTGGAGCCCATCCTGGAGCGTGGGGCTCAACTCCTGGCAACCCTGGGCTGATCATACAGTGGGACCCTATGTGCACATAAATCCACCCAGAAAACCTGCTCTGACCGCAACCCAAGTGCCAGGTGCCAACCCCACAGTGGGTCAGGACCTTTTGATGAACTGGGGAGAACCATCGGGGCAATTTCAGGACAGACCAGTGCGGGGGTGGGGGGTGTTGGAGGAGAACAAAACAAAATGAGCACATATTTCCTGCACGTTCACAAAGAGATGATCCTTTCTGTCCCACCAAGCCTTACACCAACCACATCTTCCCCTGCTTCAGCTGCAAGGGTGACAATGACTGCGGCTCACCCTGGGAATTGCCACCTGCAGGGGGATGAGCCCCGGCCACCTCCACACCAGGACTGCACCACAGCTTGGCCAAGCCTGAGCTGCTCTCTGCCAAGGGCTCGAATAGGTGATGCCACCACAGAAAGGCCACTGAGGGATGCCCACGGGCTGGAGCTGGCATGGCACAGTGGCAGGCACCTCCCAACACTCTCTGCTCTTCTACGGGGCTGTAAAACGCCCAGCGCTGGCTCCTGCAGCTCCTGTAAATCTCCCACAGCAACCAGAGGGCTGGGGAAGCTGTCACGAACTGGCCACCATGGTCAACACCTGCACAGACTGCAGCCACAGGAGGCCAGGATGCTGCCCTGGGGACAGGCCAGCAGAGTGGTGTCACTGCCAGGAGGCAGCCCCCACGCCGGGGACACCCTCTGCAGTCCTCAGCTGACCCTGGCAAGTCAGTTCCCCTGGCCCGGTTCCTCTTTGACAGGGGAGTGGGATAACCCCGTGAAGGCTGTTAGGAAACAGCTCACTTTCTGTGGGCACAGCTCAAGGTGTGTGTGTTTGTGTCCCTGAAACTCAAATCACAAACTCCATCTGTCCCCAGAGGTGATGGGGATGTGTCCAGTGCTGGGAAAGCTCTGTCCGTGCCCATCATCCATCTGCACCCCCCAGGGAAGGAGGGAGAAACAGCAATCCACAGCCGAGATATCCCCCCCCCATGCCATCATGACATCAAGACCCCAGCACCCCCCTCAGCACCCTGTGGCTTGGGGAGAGCTGCAGGGAGCCCAAAGGGCATTTCCACCCTCAGTACACGTGCTTTGGTGGGGGGTGACCCCAGCATGGCCTCCCCAGCCCCATTTCCCTGCAGCAGCTGGCTCTTTCTGCAGGGCTGTGCTGCTCGGCCACCCCACCCTCAGCCCTGGAAATGTCCCCTCTGCTCCGATGATTCATCACTTTGTCGCTGCACACGCAGGGCTCTTCCCCTTCCCCGCGGCACCGCTGAAAACCAGCGAACGGGGAAACCTCATCACGGCAAAGGCGGTGGCAGGGCAAGGGGTGGGGGGTACCAGGAACACACGTGCTGTAAACCGGGCGCCGCGGAGCGTGGAAAAAGAAATAAAAACCTGTCTGGAAACACAACCTCCATCCCAAACACCCGGATGCTGGAGTCGCCCCGTTGCAGCCAGCTCCACCCCAGAGCGGGTTTCCGACTGATAAGGGCGGGAGGCAAAGCCAACATCCCTGGGAAAGCAAACCCAGCATCCCCCGGGGAGGCAAACCCAACATCCCTTGGAAAAACACTCTGGCTTCCCTCCATGCGCCTAGCACCCCTCGGAAAACACCCCACCTACCGTGGGAGTCAGCACCTGCCACAGGCACCACCACGGCCACCTGTGCCCACCCCTACATAGCCTAAATCTGGTGGCTTCTCAGCTCCAGCAGCCCAGGTCCCAAAGGCCACTGGTCTCGCCGTGGTTTTCCCTGCTGGATCCCCCAGCAGCAGGTAAGCGCAGGATCAGTCACCACCAGCACCCACAGCAGGGAGAAACCGGCCAGAGGAGCAGCCGTGCATGAAGCCAAGCAAACACGGCAGGGGAAACTAAAAGGGGAGGGAGGAAAAAGTAAAAATTAAGTAAGAAAAAAGTGCCCCAAACTCCACACCATCGCTGTCTACTCGACTCTGCTGTTACGTAAAGAAAAAAAAAAAAAAAAAATCACAACCTCCCCCCCACCCTGTGCCCCAAGGGCTGGGAACGCGCAGAAGCGCTGCGATTCCTGGAAACGGGCCCTGCTGTTCTGTGGGCTCACACGGGCTTATTTATTTATCTTAGAAGAGCACAACAATAACCACCATATTCTCTCTCTTTTTTCTTTTTTTTAGGAAATTTCCCCATCATCTGACTCACTGAAGCTTTAGAGGACACGAGCATGAGGGCTGTCGTAATCCTTCCTGCTTCACAATTAATTCATGAATATAATTAATCAGTTAAGCACAGCCCCTTCCTACTCCCCCGCCAAACTCCTGCTGCTTTAGAGGTGCAAGTTGCAGCCTGGGAGGGGGGGATCACCTCTGTGATGTGGGGTACCCCAAATCTTCCCCTGCCTTTTGCAGACCCCAAAAGCAGCAGGGCTGAGTGAGGAGTACAGCTTTCCAGGAGGGACCCACTCTCCTGTCCCCCAAAACCGGGAGGGATTTACACCCTGTCCCGGAGTGGGGGGGCGGGGGTCTGCACAGAAACGACCTCAGCGAACCCAGCGCTCCATGTGTCAGCACCGCGGGCTGAAGCATCCGTGCCTCAGTTTCCCTACACATGGGGTGCGGGGGTTGCGTTGGTAAAGGCGAGCTCGGGAAGTCGCCTCGGGCTACCGGAGGGCTCGCAGTCCCTGGGACCCTCGGCTTTTCCGAGGGGGAACCCGGCCAAGCTACCGGAGACCCCCGACCCCGGCAAAGCCGGCAGCGCCGGGAGCAGCCATAACCCCGGCCCGGCTACAGCCTCCTGCAAACGGGGGCCGCACACGGGGACGGGGAGGGAACGACGCCGGGAGGGTCGTTATTATTTGCAGCAAAAGAGTCAAAATAAAAAGAAACAATCCCGCGGCTGCGAGTTCAAAGAGCCCCGGGGCGGGGGGCGTGCAAGCCGGGCTCCGACCCGAGGGGACCTCGCTGCACGGCTGCCCCCCCCGGTACGCCTCCGGTAACTCCCCGGTGCCCGCCGCACTCACCCGGTGGCTGCGGGAACGGCAAAGGAAACAGTGGCTCGGTTCGGATCGGTTTGGCTTCACTCGTCTCGGCCCGGCTCGGCCCGGCTCCGCTCCGCTCGGCTCCGCGGCTCCCGCGCCGAGGGAGGGCAGCACTGCCCGGCCCGGCCCGGCCCGGCTCGGCCCAGCTCGGCTCTGCTCGGCGCGGCGCGGCACGGCACGGCACGGCACGGCCCCGTACCCGCTCCGCTCCGCAGCACGCCGGGAGCTGTAGTCCGGAGCGGGGCCGGGCTGCCCGCGCCTGCCGGGATTTGTAGTCCCCCCGCCTCGGCCGCTGCAGGAGTTTGCGTTGGGGGATTTCCTCCCCTAAACCCGGGGGTTTCCACCCCTCCGGAGCGGGACACGCGAGTGGGTGTCGGGGCGTGGACGCGGGGCTGTGCCCGGGTCCTGCAGCCCCTTGCACCAGGGTTTTACAGCTACTTGTACCAGGATCGTGCGGCTCCTTGCACCAGGGACGTGGAGCCCCGTGCACCAGGGTTGTGCAGCTCCTTGCATGAGGACCGTGCAGGTCCTTGCACATGAGTCGTGTGGCTCTTTGCACCAGGATCGTTCACCTTCGTGCCCCGAGGTTGGGTGGCTTCTTGCACAGGGGTTGTGTAGCTCCTTACACCAGGGTTTTACAGCTGCTTGCACCAGGATCATGCGGCTCCTTGCACCAAGGTCATGAGGCTCTTTGCACGAGTGCCAGAGGCTTGTGGCAGCCATGGGGGGTTGGCAGTGATCTGGAGACATGCAGAGTGGTGGGAGCAGCAGCAGCATGTGCCTGCATGTGTCACACGGGGACGTGTGACACCCCCCTAACAGGACCCTCGGGGGTCTGGCAGCTGCCGGTGGAAGCTGTGTGGACATTGCAGAATTTTTGGTGTGAGATGAACTCTGAGGTCCAGGGGCTGCAGCAGGAGGGAGCAGTGGGGACCCTGTCCAGCTGGCACCAGCAAGCAAGCCCGGCTGCACCCCGAGTCCCCAGAGCACAGTGTCCCCCTGCTACCGCACAGCCCGGGGCTGCGGGACAGTATTTCCCTCTCCGGGGCTGGGAGATCCCCACTCCACAGGACCCGCCCGTGGCAGATTTGGCTGGAAACAACAGATTTAATGTGTGGTCACATGTCCCAGTGGGGTGACTGTCATCTGACCAGGAGGTGGGTATCAGACAGCAGGCAATGGGCCCTTAAGTGCTGCATCTCCCGTGTGTCGCCTTGAGCTGGACCTCAAGGACCTGGCTCCTGAGTCCAGTCTGGGCACCTGGCACTGGCTTGATGTGTCTGACACTGCATCCAGCAGCTCCTCTTGGTGTGATCCAGACACCCCAAGCTTTGGTCACATCTGTGTCCCAGGCATGCCATCCCCTTCCTTCTCATCGCCCTGTCCTTTGGGGCTGCAGCAATGAAGAGATTTACCCCTCGAGAACAAAACCAGGGTGTTTTCCTCTGCCTGAGTGTCCTTGCATGACACTTTTTAATCCCTAATTTATTTGTAAATACCTGCAGGCAATTCCCCCAAACCTAACGAACCGAGAGCTGTTCACACACGGCTCCTCATCTCTGAACATCCTGCTCCAAACTGGTTTCTGAAGCCTCCAGCTACACCACCAGCTCAGCCCTGGAGTCACCAAGCCATAGCTGAGCACAGGGTGCAGACTGAATTTCCCCCAGTCATCCCAGTTTTCCACCCAACACCAGCAGGGATCCGTGTCCCAATCACAGAGCGACCCCAGATTTGTTATTGCAGTGAATTCAAAGGCTCTGTGTACACCTGAAATCCCAGGCAGCACCCAGAGCCCTCGATCGGGAGCTCAGAGTGTGGTTTTATCAGGAAGAGCTGTGCTAGATCCTGCTCTGCCGTAGCCGGATGAACATGATGCACTTAGATTTGCAGCCTTTTATTTCTCTCACTACAGAAGATCTGGAGGCTACTTGTCACCATGGTCCAAGGTGGGATATCAGGTGTTGCAGGGTCAAATTGTCCGACAGGTGATGCTCAGCATCCTCAAGCTGACAGGGCGAAGCCCACTCTGTTGTTGGCCATGTCAAAGATGGAATAATACTGCCGGAGGAAGAGGTTGCCAAGGATCCAGAGTGGCTGGCCCCTGGTAGAGGGCACGTACGTACCCTCAACCCCAACGGTGCAAATGCCATCATTCTGTTGGGGGAAAAGGAGCAAATTTCAGTGCCAGTGAGGAGTGTGGGGGATCTGTGCTGCCCGTGGCTGCTTGCAGAAGGATTAGACCCTCCTTACAAGTCACACACAGGCACACAAAAGCACTGTGTCATCAGTTGCTGGGAAATATGATGCTCAAGCTGCTGCTTTGAAAAGAAACTGACTTTCTCCTGGGCAGAACTGCCCTGGGATGGCAAAGGTTTGTTGGGAATGATAGAACCACACCTACGTTTAAGACATAGACAGAGGGAGGCAGCGGTAACTGGGCCCCACTGATGGCAAAGTAGAGGGTGGGCATGCTCGGGACGTTGCTGCAGTCAACGACAAACTGCAAAAGAAGCAAAGAGGAGCAGAGGGGTCAGGACCCCAGGGCTGAGCACTGTCCTTCCTCTGTCTGTAACACAGCTCTGCTCCCTGAGGGTCAGCGCAGATCCGACTGTGGCAGGGCTGTGCTCACCCAAGTTTGCCCTGTTTGGAAGAATTATTTTTGATTTGCAAGGGGAGATACAACCCCTGCAGCATTGCTCCAGGTGGGATGCTTTGTTCCAGGGATGCTGGGACCCCTTCTTAGCTCAGTGTTACCTCCAGATGCATCCACATCCCAGGGCATCGGCCCCTTGTGTGTGCGGGGCATCCTTTCCACCTACCCCGTAGTCACTCTCCTCTGCTCCCAGTGCCTGCAGGAAGGCCGACATGAATTGTCCTGGGACTGTCAGCAGGAACGTCCCTGTGTCCACAATGCCATGACAGCCTTGGCTGCACCAGCCAGTGGCTGATGGCCCGATGGAGAACCTGGAGAGAGCCACAGCAATGGCATCAGAAAAGGCTCCCCCCACTCCAAGACCAACCCTGAGCCGCAGTGCAGCACTTACTCCTCAATACTGATCTTCCAGTACAACTCCTGGACCACAGGAGCCCAGAAAACCTCCCCGGAGTACAGCTGGGGGTCAACCCCTCCAAGGATGACTTCACCACCATAATTATATGTTGGGTTGCTGGAAAGATACAAAATTAACCCCCCAGATCAGTCAAGCTGCTCAGTAGAAAGCAGCGTACAGGCATGTGGGGAGAACAGGCGGATGGAGAGGGGTGAAGGAAAGGGTGGATCCAGGCTGCGTTTGTGCAAGAGAGACCCACTGTCAGAGATCTCACCGTGAGTAATAGAAGCTGAAGATGGGTTCTGCGAGCTGGTTCTGCTGCAGCATGTTCTGCATCAGGGTGTTGTAACCGCCAATGCCAACGCCTGGGTAAGCCATGCCCAGAATCCCATCAAAATCCAGGTAGTAAAAGGGTCTGGTGGGCTCATCCAGGCTCAGGCCGAACTCCTGGTTCTTGATGACGATGTTCTGGATCTAAAGGGAGAGGAAAGATGCTGGGAGATGTCAGTGTTTTGGACATCCCCTTGAGAGCAGCATCCCACCGGGGAGTCTCTGGGCAGAAGGAGGGGTGGTCAGGAAGGTCATGAAGGTAAAAATGCACTGATAGGTGCTGAGCTCCTCCCCATCACAGATGGGAAATGGAGATAGGAGCAGCCTGGCTCATAATCTTTGTCCCATCACCCTTATTATTTCATAAAAATAGCCACAGAAACTGTTTGCCTCAGTTCAATTAGTTGAAAATCCCACTTCCACTGCATGCACGTCTCACAACAGAACACTGCTTATGTCCTGTAGTGACAAAGCTCAGCCATCACTGTAAAAAGCCTAAAGCAGTGATGGAAAGCCCAGAAGACTCAGTCTGAGTTTGTTTGAGGTCCCAGTCTCTGAGTAAATTTATTCTGACACACCACAAACTCTTCATGGGAGGTTCAGGCACTAATATCCAAAATAAGAAGTTCCAGATACCCCCTAAATTTGTAGCCAGATTGGGCCGATCACAACCACGGTCATTTCTTACCCTGACAGCAGCAATGCACCACCAGCAGGAGTCACTTACTGTCACGGTGTCGTACCCTAACGCCACTGACACGTCACCAAACCCATAGCTCAGGGTGTAGGACACATCGATGCCTGAGAAGGTGGATGACTGGCTGTGGTTGAACCTGGCATGATTCACTGCATGGAGAGAAGGTCCCAGCCCCCAGGTTACATCCTGACCTCAGTTCAGCATCCCTGTCCCCATGCGAACAGAAATCCCCAGCAAGGTGCTTCAGAGGGAAAGGGCCATCGCAAACCAGCCCCCCGGTGCTCACAAGCAGAGAGCAAACACCAAACCCCACCGGCTCTCCCTGATTTCCCTGTCATAGCTCCAGCCCACAGTGTGCATGGGATGTCCACAAGCGATGATGGGACACTGCTCTGTCCCCCAAGGGATGCTCACCACAGGCAGGAGTCTGGCAGTAGGTGGAGGGCACCCACAGGTTGGAGGAGCCAGTGTCAAAGAGCACCAAGAAGTTTTCTGGAGGGGTCCCGATGCTGATCTCCCCGAAGTAGAAGGACTATGAACAAGAGGGGGGGTCAGATTTCTGTTTCTGCCTGGTTTTTTTTTGAATGAGTTTTCTGCTCTCTGCCCTCTGCTAGCTGAGAAACCTCTAAGGGGTCGTAGGAAGTCCTTGAGTGCATCCAGGGCAGCTAAAGCACAGAAAGGGGCAGTGATCTGTGTGTGACATAAGGCCAGGAGTAGTAGATCTGCCCTCTAACCGTCAAACTCTGCTTTTTTCTGGGAAGGGAAATCAATTCAGGATAAGACATTCTGCCTCCTGCCTTCGTCCCCCAAAATCACCCAGAGCCAGGATACAGAGACAGCAAAGCTCCTGCCCACGCCCAGCACAGCCCCTCGACTTGTGAGCAGCGAGCGAGCTGAGCCACCCACTGCAGAGCTTCCTGCATCCCCATAACCAGAGCCAGGTGGCTCAGAGGAGGAAGGAAAAGCTTTAGTACTTACATCCAGGTAGTTCATTAGCGGTTCATAAGCCACAGTGTTACTGAGCTGGTATTTCCTACCCGGGTCCCCTCTGAGGTCCTGCAGGAATTCCTCCGGCACCCCCTTCTCTCTCACCACGTCCCACAGGGATCTGCCTTTCCTCAGAGGGACCCTGCATGGGGCAGAGATGGCAGCAAGATGCCAAATGGCTGGGAAACCCCATCCAGGTGTGAACCCCCATGTGCGGAGAGCAAGCCCCACTCTGCATCCAGACCCTGCACCCTCGCACCCATCCCAGCCCCAGGGCTCACCTCATCCTCCCCTGCCCGAGCTGCGGGCAGAGTAGGACCAGCACAAGCCACCACATGGTCCCGGGTGCTGGTGGCTCCACGGCAGCTCCTGCACTACCTCACCCAGGGCAGGGTGTATATAGGCAGGAGCCGTGCCCAGCTCCTGGCTCCAGACACCCCTTTCCTCTATCGCTGCACCCACCCAACACCAACGCTTGCGGTGGGTTTATCAATGTGGCCGCCCTGATTTTGCCTCTTTAACCTGGCTGCTCAGGCACACAGATTGGCCAGTACCTCTGATACCAAGACCAAATATGTGACATCCAATAAAAAAGCAAAATTCTTTAGTTATCAAGAAGTCAAAGCATTTTTCTCTTGCCTTCAGCACCAGCTTGATCTTTCCAGGAAACACACCCTTTATAGCAAATGGAAGTTTATGATACTGGTGTTCCCCTTTTGATCCATCCAGGCAGCCAAGGAAGTGCCACAGACCAGCAGAATTTCTTCCATCCAGGTCTACAGCCTGTGTTACATCCAATCCCATCAACCCAGCCAGCAGAAAACAGCAGGGGTGGTTTTTCAGTCCAGCCCCAAGCCTCCCAAGAACCATCACGTATCCCCCAAAACGTCTCTTTTTCAGGCATTTGTCCTTCTGTCATCCTGCCCGTTCTGCCCTCCAGCTCCGTTAACACCCCACAAAGATGCTGAGATGGGGGCTTGAAACTGCTCAGTGTATCAGCCCTGAAAGACACAACAGGCCTTTACCTCCCCAGTTACAACCACTCATCCTTCTCCAAAAGACACTTTGATTTGTTGCAGTTCATAATCTGTGCCAGAGTTACACCGAGGATGCTCAGCTCACATGTCTGGTGCACCTGAAGTGGCATCTTCCCCATGCTTTGAGCGATGCTGGTCATGCCCAGGCTGGGGAAATGCTGGGGAGCATGTATTTAAGCACTTACTCACAGGGGATTTTTAGTCCTGGGAGATACTTTCCTCCGCTGAGAATGTGCCACCAGCCAGCCAGCCCTGCCAGTCCTCGCCAGGTCACTGAGGACCCATCCTGGCATCTGCTAGCCCAAGGATGCAGCTCAGCCCTGTGCTCTGAAGCCTGGGCATTCACCACCTGCAGAGACTCTGCCATGCACTGACAGAGATCGGTGATTGTCCCCACATCTCCATCACCCTGGCAGCCTCATCTGAGCTGGCCAGTGGCCTCATGTCCCACAGAAAACCTGAGAGGAGACAAACATGGGAAGTTTTCTGGGCAAAGCTCTCAGCAAAAGAGCCCCAGATGGACCCAAAGCCCGAGGCTGCTCAGCCTCCTCTGTTCACGGGATGTAGCATGGGGCCAACTCCACCTTAATCTCGTTCTTCAACATGTGTCGAGCACCCTCCACCTGCTGTGGTTCTGCTTCCATTGTGCTGGGACCAAAATCTTTGTCCAGATCTGAACTCACCCCATGGGGTCACCAACATACCCCTGGAGCAGGCAGGAGAGTGGCCACTGGTCTCCAGGGGCTTGGGCAGAAGCAGCCCCCTGTCCTTTGCTGTCAGGAGCTCACAGAGTCACCAGACCTCCCCTATCCATGGGGATAGAGCCCAGCAGAGCCTGTCTGCTCCCACCTGAGCTGTTGATGTTGGACTGGTGCTTCAAGCCTGTGGCAGCTCAGAACCCCCCCCCCCCAGCTCCCCTTCCTCATCCACTGCATCCTGATGGATCTGCCTTTGCTCGGAGGGATCCTGCAGGGAGCAAAGGTAAGAGCAAAGACCAGCAGGGACATTGGTCAGCCTTTGCCTGTCCCTTCCTGCCACCACTGCGGCCAAAGCAACTTCAGCTCTCGGAAGCCTCCCCACTTTATAGGGGAGGAGAAATGCCCTTCCCTGCTATCTGTGCCTATCTAATCTCCCTCTCGCTGTGCTCAGCCTGTGTCAATATTTTGACACAAAGCACAGAGGAGTTTGCGTCCTTTCTCTGGTGAAATGACAGAGCTATTAATATATCTGATAATGAGCTCCGGTGATGAAGAGCTTCTGAGAAATGAGTTTGAATCCCAGGAAAGAGTGGTGTTACCCGAGCCTCCCCCTGGCCAAGGTGTTCCCCATCCCCTCTGGCCACAGACCACGATTCCAATACTCCAGCTGTTGTTTTACTCAACTGAATAGTCCCTCGTGGGGTTTCGAGGTCATTTGGATGTCACAGCTAACCTCAGCTGGCCTCATATTCCCACTTCGACATTATCACCGGACTTGGTTAAACCTTATCCAGCTGCAAGGAAGATTAGTGGCGTCTACATGTACCTCCGACGAGGTTCCCGATGCCCAGCAAGAGGGGCAGAGGCGGGGACCGACCAGCCCCATGGCTTCATCCTCGGCCAGTCGGAGCAATCGGTTCAGCCCTGCAAGTACCAGCAGCAGCCAGAGACTGGACAGCGTGTCCCCACGGTCACACCAAGGTCACCACAAACTGCAAGCAAAGCAATGTCCACTGCCACCGGCTAACTCTGCATTTGTAGGCGCTGCTGAGCTTCTCCCTGAAGGGACTTAGTGCAGCCTGGCACAAGCAGTGGCTGGAGGAGGATGAAGTTGAACTGCCCTGTTAGGCACTCACACAGCATCTCCAGACACACACCAGTGCCTGATGGCACAGAGCAGAACAGGCTTTTTCGGGCAAACCCTTGGGGAACTCCTGTCCCCAGGGCTGTGGTTGGTGTTTAAGATCAACCCTGGTGACATTTTGTGTTCAGATCCCCTGCACCCCAGCCTGGCACATGGTGCTTCTCACCTGCAAAGCAAAGCCCTTGTACGAATCAAGCTCAGGACACTCATTCTGGGTTTGTCCCTCACTGAGGACAAGGAGGACAGAAGCAGCTGTATTGGACACTGAGGGGCTGGAGCGTGGCCAGAGAAGGGCAGCGAAGCTGGGGAAGGGTCAGGAGCACAAGTGTGGTGAGAAGCAGCTGAGGGACCTGGGGGTGCTCAGCCTGGAGAGGAGGAGGCTCAGGGGAGACCTTCTGGCTCTGACAGCTCCTGACAGGAGGTTGGAGCCAGGGGGGCTCGGTCTCTGCTCCCAAGGAACAAGGGACAGGACAAGAGGAACCAGCCTCAAGCTGCCCCGGGGGAGGTTTAAGTTGGAGATAAGGAACAATTTCTTCCCCTCCAGGCTTGTCCAGGGCTGTCCCAGGCTGCCCAGGGCAGGGGTGGAGTCCCTGGGATCCCTGGAGGGGTTTCCAAGCCCCCCGTGGAGCTGTGGTGCTGAGGGCCAGGGGTCAGTGGTGCCCTGGCAGTGCTGGGGGGTGGTTGGACTCCATGAGCTAAAAGGTCTCTGCCAACCAAAATGATTCCATGATCAGGATTGCATGGCAAGGTTTTGTTAGTGGGGGTGGGCTGCAGAGGTGGCTTCTGTGAGAAGTTGCCAGCAGCTTCCCCTACACCTGCAGAGCCAATACCAGCCAGCTGCAAGATGGGCTCAGCCTTGGCCAGCAGCAGCTCCATCAGTGATGCCTTCCCAGTGCTGACTGCAGAAATCCTCCTTGGGGTTTATCACGGCGCTTACCTTGGTGGAGAAAGAGTGTCTGAGACACAGAGAACCCATCAATCTCCTCAGTCATCACTCAACAAACTCAGAAGGTCAGAGATGATTTGCAATGTTGAGTTTATTTGTAACGAGAAGACAGAGAAATCCCGGTGGGACAGGGAGCCGTGCGGGCACGCGAAGGAACACGGAGGCATGGAGGGACCTTGCAGTGCTCCAGCAATGCTGGCTGAGGTGCATTTGGCCAGGGGAAGGGCTGGATTTTGCCATCCCACTGCTCTATACTGAGGCAGCGAAGCCGATGCGGTTGTTACCCATGTCGAAGATGGTGTAATACTCCTTGAGGAAGACGTCACCGAAGATCCAGAGCGGCTGCCCGTTCTGGGAAGGCAGGTAGGTGGCCTCAATCCCAAGAGTGCAGTAGCCATATTTCTGTAAGGGGGGGAATAACAGAGAGAACCTCAAACAAGCACCAGGACCCTGCCAGCTGGGCTGCAGGAAGGTGGGACCTGCCCGCACAGGCAGGGACAGCGTTGCTACTTGTCAAGAAGCACCAGGCCCTTTCCTGGCCCTCAGGGACTCAGCAGGACGAAGCTGCTCAGCTGACACGTACGTTCAAGACATAGGCAGAGGAGTTGAGTGGGAGCTGTTCTCCGTTGATGATGAAGGTGATGGTGGGCATGTTCTGGACCTGATTGCAGTCAACTGCGTACTGTGGAGAGAGGGTGATGAGGAGGTTATGGCTGAAACAGCACCCACTGTGAGAGCAGAGATAACATATACACTTCTTCCCCTGGCAGAGCCACCTCGCCTTGTCCTTCCTTGACATGCCTGCCGTACCATGTTCTGTAGATGTCAAATGAGCTTTGTGGGACCTGCTCAAAACCATGGCTTGTGGCTCATTTACAAGCTGCTAACGTCCAGAGCATTCCCTGCACTTACACCGTAGCTGGTCTGCTGGGCACCCGTGTACTGAAGGAAGCCATCTATGTACTGCTGGGGCACTGTCAGTAGGTACGTCCCCGTGTCCACAATGGCCTGGCAGCCCTCGTTGCACCAGCCGGTCGGTGATGGCCCAATAAAAAACCTGGGAGGAGAACAGGGAGGAGAACATCACTTTAAGCACCCACTGGCAACCAAACCTGTCTTGGCTGGATCTGTAAGTCTGGGATGCTCCAAAAGCTCTCCAACCCTGCTTTGAGCCCACGCCTGCTGCAATAGCTGCAGCTTCATCTGAAGGACAATTGTAGAACCCCCTTACACGAGCTGCCCGGGTGGATCATGCCCATCAGGTATAAACACAACTCACTCATCAAGTGCGACCTGCCAGTAAAGCTCCTGGGTCACCGGTGCCCACACGATGTCCCCTCGGAAGAGCCGAGGGTCAACTCCGCCAAGAACAAGCTCTCCCCCATAGCTGTAGGTGGGTTGGCTGCAAAAACACAGTTACAGAAGCAGAGATTGGGAAATTGCTGCGATATCTGTGGGCTAGTGAGGGGAAAAAAAACCCACAAGGAACCTGCAGGAGGACAGGCAGAGGGATACTGGTGCACATAGGACGTGCAGATTCTTACCGAGAGAAATAGAAGCTGAAGATGGGCTGGGTGAGTTGGTTCTGCTGCAGCATGCCCTGCAGCACAGTGGACATCCCTCCCACCGCCAGCGAGGGGTAGGCCATTCCCAGGATCCCATCAAACTCAGCGAAGTAGAAGGGCTGGGTTGGCTCGTTCTCGCTGAGCCCGAACTCCTGTTTTTTGACCGTGATGCTGTGGATCTGGAGGGGAGGGGGACACCAGGTCAGCCTGCACGCTTAGGCAAACCCGAGCAGCTGTCGGAGGGAATGGCTGAGGCTCTGAAGGACCAAAGAGCACCCTGCGAGGTCACTGCTGGTGAAAATGATCAGGCAGCTGGGAAAATCAGTAGGAATTGTGTTAAAACAAAGTAAAAATCCAGCTGGGTAATGGACAGTGGCAATATCCACTTTGTATTGGTTCTGCCCATCTCAGGCACTGGTTTGCCCGAGTCTTGGCTACATGAGACATGAGATCTGCCCTTAGGCTGTCCCCAGGTGGGATGCAGCACCCAGGAAGACAAGGGCAGCATGGGGTGCACTCACACTCAGCGTGTCGTAGCCCAGGAGCACCGTGACCGCACCGCTGCCATACGAGAGGATGTAGGACTGGCCGTTGGAGATGAAGGTGGAGGATGTGCTGGGGTTGAACTTTGCGTGATTGACTGTGTGAGAGAGAAGAGGGAAAAGCTCCTGAGCATGTGCTCACCTGGCTGTGGTGGGATTTCACCTGCTGGGATAACAGCTGGGAAAGCAGCTTCCCTGGCAGGGAGCAAGTTGTGAAGGAAGGGGCTGTTCCTCTGCCTTGTGGTCATCTCTAAGGCAGGGTTTGCATCCCAGTTTTGCTTGCATCCCTCTCCAGGGAACAGCTGCTGGGATCACATCACCTGCCCCGTGTGAGCAAAGCCATCAGCAGTTAAAACCCCGTTGCTGTCCCACTGTCAGCGAGGTACATGGGATGAGTGGGATGACAGCTCCACAGTTCACAGCTTTGTTCTTCCCTCTGCCCGGCCACGAAAGCTCAGGGACAACTGCTGCCATTTGTGTGCTCTGGGGACACCACAACAGCCACAGGGATTTGGTCATCTTCATTTACACTGAGGGTGGTGAGAGCCTGGCCCAGGCTGCCCAGAGAGGTGGTGGCTGCCCCATCCCTGGCACCATCCCAGGGGAGGTTGGCTGGGGCTCTGGTTGCAGATGTCCCTGTCCCTGCAGGGAGTTGGACCAGACGAGCTTGGAAGGTCCCTTCCCACCCAGACCAGTCTGGGATTCTATCACATGAGGACAGAGGGCTATTTCCCACGCAAGGCACCAGCTGGTACCAAGGAGCAGGGTGCCGGGATCACTTTTGGTCTGGCATCGTGATTTCCCCGGCGCGATGGGCGCTCCGTGCAGCGTGCGGGTGCTACTCACAGCACGCTGGAGTCTGGCAGTAGGTGGAGGGCACCCACAGGCTGGAGGAGCCGGTGTCGAACAGCACCAGGAATTTTTGCGGGGGGGTCCCAATGCTGATCTCCCCGAAGTAGGAGGCCTGCAGACAAGAGATGGGGTATCTCCGTTGGCTGCAGGGTCAGGGACAGACCAGACTTTAGCCTCCCAGCCCTGTGCTGGCATCCCAGCTCTTTGCAGGGTGTTGGGAATGCCAGGCTCCCTCTTGCAAACACCAAAGCAGGCAGGGATGGACTGAACTCTCCTCCCAAAAGACACAATATTAAGTTTTTCTTTGATTATGCCTTTTGCTACGTACAGAAAAGCATCGCTTTTCATGGCTGGGGGAAAACTTTTCTAAAGTCTGAAACAGAAGCTTAATAAAGGAGGCTCAGGGTGAACAGGTCGCTCCAGCAGCTGGGAAGGAGGAGGGAAAGGTGAGCGCGGTGGAGGGAGAGGCAGTGAGAGGACCCCAGGGTACTCACATCCAGGTGGTTGGTTATCGGCTCGTTCACAACAAACTCCTTGCTGAAGCGATATTTCTTAACTGGGTCGTATTTCAGTTTGTTCAGGTATTCCTCCAGCACTCCAGCCTCCCTCATTTTCTCCCGTATGGATTTGCCTTTCTTCAGATGGATTCTGCACAGAGGGAAAAATAAAAACAATCCCAAAACACAGCAGGACATCAGAGGAAGATCCATTCTCTGGGCTCCTTTGATCTCTGCCACGATGGGAGCCCCTCGCTCAGCTGCCTTGCACATTGCCAGGTGCTGCCCTCCCAGCCCTGGATGCAGCCTGGACTAGGACCACAATGGTCTGTAGAGATGCAGGAAGCTGGAACGACTCCTGGTTAGACTTGGTCAGCACCCCTGGGGACGCCATGAAGTTCATGCAGGTTACAGCTGCTGCCAGGCTCTGTTATCTGCCCTGCTCTTTCTGCCACAGTGGCTGCAGCAAGACACTCACCTCACCAGCCCCTCTGAGAGCTGAAGACACATCAGGGCTAGGATGAGCCACTTCATGGTGCAGGAGTTGTCCAGTGATCCACGCACAGCTTCTTGGAAACCACAGCAGATGCGCTGAGCTGCCCTGACTCTCCAGTTTTATACTGGGAAGCAGTGCCCCCCCCCCCTTATCTGCTGACCTCTGTTTTCCATTACCATCACGTGCACGCTGGCTTCAAGGGTTTCTTTGTATTTTGGGCCACAAGGATTTTGAGGAGTCTGTGTCCTTAGCGAGGTGCTCAGGTGAGAATAGAGCAGCACAGGTCTTCGATAGCAAGATCAAAGTGTTACCATCCGATAAGAGGCCAGCTCTTATCGCAGCAAAGAGAGGAGTGACCCAAACGTCACCATGGTGGGGCGTTATCTGGGCTCGTCAAAACCTGTTCAAACTGTTTTCCAAAACAAAAGCGCTCACAGGTCTTGGCGCAGGATGGAACCGCGTCAGACTTTTGTCTGCCGCTCTTCCGCCCGGCCGGCCCAGCCACCCGCCCGCAGGGACCTTCTGGTGTGGAAGAGGGATGGCTGCTGGTGTTGAGGGTTTTTTTTTCCCAGGGCACGGTGCAAAGAGCTGAAGCCAGCTGCTTTGCTCCTCATTGCAGGAGCTTGGTGAGCTCATGAGGTTTCTTCCTGTTTTCTCACAGGTGATTTCTAATGCTGTTCTTGCCTTTTGGGCTGCCCTTCTCCACCTGTGTTCAGGGCTGGGGCTCCCAGCATAAGAAGGATATGGACCTGTTGAAGAGGGTCTAGAGGAGGGTCACGAAGATGATGCTCTGCTGTGAGGTCAGGCTGAGAGCTGGGGGTGTTCAGCCTGGAGAAGAGAAGGCTCCAGGGAGGCCTTCTGGTGCCTTTTCAGTACCTAAAAGGGATCTACAGGAAAGCTGGAGAGGGACTCTTTACAAAGGCATGTGAGGCACACGACAAAGACTGATGGCTTTAAACAGAGAGAGGGGGGTTTTACTTTTGATGTAAGACAGACATTTTTTACACTAAGGGTGTGAGAGCCTGGCCCAGGCTGCCCAGAGAGGTGGTGGCTGCCCCATCCCTGGCACCACCCAGGGGAGGGTGGCCAGGGCTCTGAGCACCCTGCTCTGGTTGCAGATGGCCCTGCTCCCTGCAGGGGGGTTGGACCAGATGAGCTTG
>JANHGN010021299.1:0-44567 GCA_024605025.1 Megaceryle maxima | reverse complement strand
GCTTTCCCTCCCGTCCCTTGCCCAGCCTCGTCGCTCTCCTCTGGACCCGCTCCAGCACCTCCAGATCCTTCTGGAAGCGAGGGGCCCAGAGCCGCACCCAGTACTGGAGGTGAGGCCTCACCGGTGCCGAGCCCAGGGGCAGAATGACATCCCTAGTCCTGCTGGCCACACTGTTCCTGATCCAGGCCAGGATGCCATTGGGCTTCCAGGCCACCTGGGCACACTGCTGGCTCCTGTTCAGCCGGCTGTCAGCCAGCACTCCCAGGTCCCTCTCTGCCAGGCCGCTCTCCAGCCACTCATCCCCAGTCTGCAGCGCTGCAGGGGGTTACTGTGGCCAAAGTGTAGGAGCCTGCACTTGGCCTTCTTGAATCACAGCCCATTGACCCAGCCTGTCCAGGTCCCTCTGCAGCTGCTTCTTACCCTCTGGGTATCGACACGGCTCCCTTAACTTGGTGTCATCCACGAATTTACTAATGGTACACTCGATCCCCTCATCCAGGTCATCAATAAAGATGCTGAATAGAACTGGGCCCAGTACTGATCCCTGGGGGACACCACTGGTCACCGGACACCAACTGGATGTGGCACCATTTACCAGCACTCTCTGTGCCTGGTCACCCAGCCAAGGGTGCACCTGTCCAAGCCATGGGCTGCCAGCTTTTCCAGGAAGATGCTGTGGGAGACTTTGTCAAAGGCTTTGCTAAAGTCTAGGCAGAACCACATCAACAGCCTTCCCCTCGTCTACCAGACAGGTCACCCAGTCATAGAAGGAGATAAGATTATTACTGTAGAAATCTTGCATTTCTCTCTGTGGTGGTACAAATTCAGGTCTGTACATCTTTGCCTGTAGCCTTGTAATTGGGTCAGTCTAATGTGATAACACTGGGTTTGGCTATTCATAGGTAGAACAGATCGTAGAATCCTAGTGTGTGGTTTCCTTGGGGTGCCTTGACCTCAATATTGACTTAGGGGTTCAGTAGGTTCCAGTGTACTTTTAATATTCTAGGCTATAAGCTGCACCAATTTAGGGTCACCAACGGGCTCTGTTCAGACAATCCCCCCATGAGACTGGAAGTATTCTGGAGGAGATAAGGGGAGGCAGTATTTGCACGAGCTCTTGCCCTGTTGAGGTATGAGCCAGCAGGTAGTCACCTATGTGTGGAATTAATAGGTGGTGGTCTTTCTGTCTTCTCCTCCTCAAATATATACACAGATTTTCATGTGCTAGCATTACAGTAATTATTAATAATTATAAGATTTTTTCTTTTTTACAGAAATGTGTCCAATTTGATCTCAGCGGAAAGAAATTTTTAGAAATCTAAAGCAAAATCAATTTCTTCAGATAGTGAAAAAGCACTTTTCTGAGGACGCTTGAATAATAATCCTTGGGGTCTGTAGCTTGTTAGACTGTGAAATCAGGGGGTCATGTCCTTAGCCAGGGGAGGCTGGATCACGTGAGCTCCAGAGGTCCCTTCCAGCCTCAACCATTCTGTGATTCTGTATAGGTTGTGTCTTCATGTTATCTATACCACATCACCTCATACGGCTGAGCGTTCCAGTGGTCCGAAGAAGTCACTTCTTGTGTCTTGAGTAGTTGTTGAGCAACTTTGTATTCCTTTATTATACCAGTTTCAGTTCTCTTTTAATTACATCGCAGTTTTCTGTCTTAGGGTTGCTACAGATTTTTCTTACAGTATTTTAAATTATACAGTAGCTCAAGTATTATGCTTGGTACGTGGTCCTAATAGTAATGCATCTGGCAACCATATTAATAAAAAAAAAAAGAAAAAGGCAAGCCTGTTTTCTTACTCTCTCTCTTGTGGGTTTCAAGTATGTAAACCGCTATATTTGGTTTCAATACTTCAGTAACATTTATGCCACTTGCTTTTGTAAGTATGGGTTTAGGGGTGGGCTTTCAGACAGTAAAGACTGTCTGAAAATACTGCATTTATATTATTTTGGAAGTACTGATTCATTATTATTACGGCTTTTCAACTCTATTAATATTTAGTTTGCAGTTCCATCTTTTCAGAGAAGATAGCACTTTGCTAGTTCAGTATTTCATAATATTTCAAGGTTTTGTGTATTGCTTCTTTTCTGTGTTATAGCAGCACTTCTTGTGTTCCTGAAAATCTATTGTGAATAAACCTCAACTTTTACTTCCAGAATTCTTTGTTTACTCAGCAGCCCCCTTGAGTCATACACTGGGATGCTTGATCTGTGACCTGCAGATAATTCAACCAGCACAGACCCCATTCTTTGAGCATGAGCCAGAGAAATTGTTGGGGCAGCAGCCTCCTCGTGCCTGATAACCTGCGGTCACCACCAGTCCAAGCATTTGCATACACATAATGCTCATTTGTTCATAGAGACACCCTCTGAGCCACTTGTGTACAGAATGAATGTGATGAGGCCACAGCATGAAACATTTTAGTGGCTTGTCCCATCTGAAAACTCTGGGAATCACTTCCAGGAATCCAGTTTTGCATTGGGAAATTCTGAGGAGAGGGATCATATAAACCATACGACTTCTTCTGCAGAATCTGCTGTCAAGCACCACTGCCATCGATTCTACAGGCGTAAAGAAACGGATGATAACATGTGAAGATATCATTTGCTGTAAGCAGTTGCTGTAGCAGTCACTGTTGTTCTGGTGGTACAAATTTGCTCCTGTCTGTATCTCTGAAAATAAACAGTAATGTAAGATTGACACATTTAAAGCATAAAACTTAGCCAAAGCCAGTCTTTTAATTTAATTGATGAGGCTGTGTGATCTGAGATCCTCAGTGAGTTTTCTCCTTGTGGCTCTATTGGAAAGAATGCACTGGAATTTGTAATGGCTTAGTTCAAGCCTCGTTGTGCTCACTGGAGTCTGGGCTTCAGACTCAACACCGCGACATTTGGTGCAATTTGATGCTTTTACTTAAATGATGGAAGCAAATGACCCTGCTCTTAACAGTAGCAGGGTAAGACTTGTAGTAGTGTGGATTGTAAACAAAAATAGCTGTATAACCAAATACGGTAAATGAGTCAATACTTAAAAGGATCAAAGTGAGTAGCTGTATAAACCCAGGCAACTTGACAGCTGCTGGCCTAAATAGGCATCTTAGATCAACAGTGGCTTGTTTGCTTTCCTGGCAGACTCAAAAATGAAGAGCAGCTCAGTATGTGTGTTTCATAAGGTGGTATGATTTAGAAGGTGGTAGTGTGACTCTTCAGTTACTCGAAAACTATCATTTTCCAAGGGTTTTTTTCACACTGAGTGCAGTGGAAGGGGACTGAAAGAGATAGAAGGAAGCTTTCTTCGTGTGTTCTTTTTTATTCAACAGTAAAATGGCATTTCAGTTCAGAAAGAACTGTTAAATAGCTGCAGTAGAAATGGATATATTGGGGTTTTTAAAATTTAATTTACTTGAGTAATCAGACGCTAGCTATAAAAGCAGTATTAATTAATTGTCATGTATAAATTGAAAGGAACCTGAATTTAAGTCAAGTAAATTTAGACTGTGTACCTGTTCTGTTTGTTCTGGTGCTTTGCAGTTTTGTTTCCTGGGGGAACATAAATGAACTAGAACACAGAATAGTTGGGCAACCATTACAGCAAAGGTATTTTTAAAAGTGTTATCAAAAAGAGCAAGAGTTCATAGCTGTTAGTTTAACAACAACAAAAATTCACATACAGAACTGATTTTGACTGACAAATTCTAGGTAGCAAACACCTGAATTTATAAAATTCGTACATTTTTAAAGGAACACCACCACCCCACTCCAACTCAAACAAAAAAAAGCCCTCCAACCCCCCCCAAAAAATAAAAAAAAATTAGAGGTACTGTAGAGGTTTAAACAACTGTTACTTTTCTGTTAAATTCTAGGGGGGGATCCTTTATTTTAAAGTCAGTCTTAAGTACAACCGTGAGTAAACACTCAGATGTGTTGGTGGCTTGGTACAGAAAATAAATGGTCTGCTACCACTGCACAGATTGATACTCTCTCAGTTCACAGGCTACTAACAAAGGATTTCTCCCATGTTAGGGGGGGCAGAAGTTTTCCTGCCTACGGTCCTCTATTTTGCCATTAGCCCCCTCCTCTAGTTCAGTTTCTCTTTCTTTAGTTTTCCCTCTTAGTGTATTATTATTTGAAGTACATAATAGATAAATAAGACATTTCTTCTGAGATAGCTTAAAAGTGTGGGCAGAATTCCTCATAGCTGATGACCTCAACATTCAGAATGCATGTATAGGTTCTGTTTAAACATTGTCAAAGAGACTTGATGAGGGGTGACTTACAGAAAGAATAAAATTCACCTTGGAAAATTGACTTGTACTACCATCCTTTGAGCGATTTCTTTTGCTTCTGGACATTACATGAAGGTCTGCTAAAGATTTGGAAAAAGAACAATATACCTGAGCGCCAGTAAAGAAAATGCTACTCTGGGGTGTTTGGAGACATGCATTACAAAAGTGTCAAAATTCACAAGTAGTCCTCATTGTGTAGTTGTGTTCTTCCTGTACATTAATGAACTTACAGCTGTCTTCACTGGGTGGCCCATGGTGCACTGGTGGGGTATGAATAAGTGTAGAATAGTTTGGGCAAGGTCTACCTTCTGAGAAATAGTAGACTTTTGGACTAGACTGGTCTTGTGGACCAGTGAAGTTGTGCTGCTACTTTGTAGTATTTATCTCCTGGTTGATGAAAGTACTGTCTTAAGATACTGTTTTGCTATCCTCGTGCAGCGAGTCTTTCCAAACAGAAAGCAAGGTGATACATTTTGCCTGTTGTTATGGTGCAGTGGGGGTTAGTCAGTGACATGTGCTTATAGCATTTTTCTGTCAAACGTTTTCACTGAGGTCACGAATGAATTTTTGGGGCTGGAAGGGTGGTGAGTAGGATCTGATGTTAATTTAAGCAGTGAATGCATGCTCTGTTGTATTGTGGGGAGGAAGGAACAGAGAACATGTGTTACAATTGAGACTAGCCCCCTCCCCAAATCCTTGGGAGATCCCAGTCCACATCATGGTACTGCCCTGTCTGAAGCAGAAGCTCAAGCTGTGGTCTCACTCAGTGGTTTTCATGTTGTGGTCTCATGAATGCTAACGGTGAGAAGCAAGTGTGTTGTTAGAAGGCTAGAGATCTGCATATGCAGGAGAGATCTCTCAGGGATCCACAGATTTAAAAAATTGAAGGTCTCCTCTTGGTCACTCGTTAGTTTTCCCCGAATCCCAATTTATGCCTTAATAGCTAGAATATTGAATGGCTTTGTAGTTGTTCTTGATGTTCTTTTTAATTTCTGAGAGGTTGTGTGCTCATCCTGGTGAGGAATGGCAAGAACTTTGAAACTGCAAAGGCTGAAGGCTGAAAAACCAAATTTTCACGACGGCTGAAAAACCATTAGAAGTGGGCTTGGCCATGTTAGGTTGGACTCGATGATCTTAGAGGTCTTTTCCAGCCTAAACGACTCTGATTACCCATCCGACACAGTATGCAGAATGACTCTGAGAGGTGTTGTGTTGTTATTACAGAGAAAATCATTAGTGTCAAGTTGTGCTGTTATACAAGTGTAAGCCTGTGTATGTCACGTAACCACATCTGTTCTGTATTACTTTTGTCAATGAATCAAATGTGAGAACTGCTTCAAATTGGTACCTTTTGCTTGACATACACCTCGATTTGTTTCATAAATTTATCATGTCTGCAGAACCTGAAAATAACCTGGAAAAAAAAAATTTAACTTAGGTACTGCATAAAAGAAGAAGAAGATGTAGTCATTAGAAAATTAATATTAGAAAATTAATATTTACCTTTTTTATTTTTTTTTTTTAGGTCAGAAGACTTGTCTCCACCTACATGGTATCTTTCCTTACCTCTACGTGCCATATGATGGTTTTGGACAGCATCCAGAATACTATCTTCGTCAAGTAGCATTCAGCATTGACAGAGCACTTAATGTGGCGTTAGGCAACCCATCTTCTACTATTCAACATGTTTTCAAAGTGTCGTTAGTATCTGGAATGTAAGTATGACCTGTTAGGATATTTGGTGATTTGGTTTGGAATGGTTTTGCAGTTGTACCATATAGAAACGTTCACTGTGGACTTTGATCACTGCAGTGCTTTTCCTTTTTCTTTTTCCCCATGTGTTCTTCATACAGGCCTGTACAACTACTGAATAATTCTTGTCCACTCGCTTTGTCTTTAACATAATCAACAGCTTTTCCCCAAAAAACTTGACACGGCCATTTTTTTCCCAGACTTGGATCCTAGTGTCATTTTCCCAGATTTGTTCCTTTTAGGTTTTTTGGTCTCTGCTATTACAGCAGTACTCCTGAGCCAGCATTTTCTGCCTGTCTGGGTTATTCTGGGTTCCCTGTGACCAGGCTTGTCTTGCAGGAGCCTGACTCTAGGTCTCCTTTTCTTTGTCCACCTGGGATGGCCACTTTAGGAAAGACATCAGAGAGACTCTCAGGTCATATTTATCCATCTGATTCTCTCAGCAGCACAGGCTGTGAAGTGGGGGCTCTTAGACATTCATTTACTTTATTCTTCATTTACTATCCATCAAGCTGGCTGTTTCATTTATTTGGTGTAGCTTTCTCCTACTGCTGGAACTAGATGCTATTATTGAATGTTAACATTTTAAGGATTTTTTTTAAATGATTTTTTTTTTAACTTGTATAATGAAAGACTGAAAAAATATGTCAAATCATAGTGAGCAATAGGAAGCTGTCCTGGAGGAGCACAGTTAGTCTACACATGCATTGAAATTTTCATCTGCAAAAGTATGTAAATGCTAATTTTCACTACTGTGCAGCACTGTCTTTTTTTTTTTTTTTTTTTGTCATGTGCTTTTGAAATATATTCTGTCTGTTAAGTTTAGGAAAATAATCTTTCTGTTCACAGCCAATTTTAACGGTATCTTCTACTTATTGCTAGTGAAGTGGCTGGAAAACATCTTTTCATTTTTAATCAGAACCTTCTGATGTATTTTTGTAGTAACAAGGAAGGTAACCCACCAGATTTCTTATTTTTGTTCTTTTTGTGAGACCTCAATGAATTGTAGTATAGCTGTTCATTTCAGCAGTGAAAGCTGGACAGAGTAACCTGCTGAGGACAATCTTCTCTCAAATCAGTGAGAAAACAACAAAGGGAGTTAAGGAGAACCTGCTTCTTTTCCACATCTCTTGCCTCAGAGCTTCAAAACAGTCATTACTGAAAGTCAGATGCTCATTGCCTCAAAGAAGCATAGCAAAGACTGTTTCATGTATTATGTTTGCTTGCACAAAAGGCTAATGAGAAGCACCTACAGAAACTAACACTTCTTCATCTTTATCTGGGTAGAAAGACATGGTTATGTAGTCACACAGATCTATTTGTTTTCTTCTGTTCTGACCCGGGCCAGATTCTGCTTATAGATACTGTAGTGTGTCTGTGGTGAAAATGTATGTTTTTCTTTAAATCTTGGAGATTATCTTATCTCTTCTTTTCTGCATTAGCAAGGAACATTATTATGTAATAAAGGTGTTTGCTAAACCTTTATAAGTTTAAAGTAAGATTTTTAATTTTTTTTTTCTTGCATTGACTTCCAAAAATATTGGAGGTCCAGGAATTAAAAAAGAGGTGAAACATACTGTCCTTGTACATGGTGAAGTTAAACTGTGTGTTCATAGCTAACCATGGAAGTGTCATCAGTATTGCTCTCCTGGCTGCCATGTCAGGGTAGGTATGGATCACTTGCCATGCAAGTACTGACTTTAAGTAGCTTTTAATAGAGATGCCTACAGCACATTGACCATTACAATTCCGGGTATATAACCTGTCATTAAGTTTATACTATCTGCTAGAAAGAGATTGACTCTTTGTGGAAGACCTAATGCCTTCCTTTTCAGCTCAACAGCTTTAAGTTAGTAGTTTCAACTTAGCTCAGTTTTAACATCATAAACTCTTTTTAGACAGTTCCATCTGGCTTTTGGCCATGCTGAATGTGTACACATTTAACCATGTAAAGGGTAGCAGTGTTAATGCCATAGCTGTGCAGTTCTGCTGAGTTTCCCTTTAATTTAGGACTGCAATCCTTCTTACTTCTGATCTTCATCTTTTTTACTTGGCAGTTGAGCATCCTGGTTGCATTAATATTTTTGATAGAGAGATCCTATTTTCTTTTGCAAGGTTATGTTTACACGTATGCTTTCCTGTATTTCTGTTGACTTTGGTTGTGATTACTGCACACTGTAGACTTCTTGTATTCACCCAATGTGTTGAATTATGGCCTGTTTCCTTAACATGCTGGTTTACAGGCATGTTAGATTAGATTAGAATTCTAGATGCTGAAAAGCCAGTAATTCAGTCAAGTAATACCAGAATTAATGCTGCTTGTTCAACCTCAGTTTAGTCTTGACATATTCATTATGCTATGTATTCTTTAATTACATTCTCAAATCCTATTTTCTTCAGGATTCATGCCTCATTTAGTGCACGAGATGATTAGTTATCACTGAAAAGGGGCAGCCATTCACTCTTTTAAGCTGCTCTCATTGTTTGATTATTAATATTATGCAGTCAGTATTTACTCATTTACATCTGATCCGCAGAATTAACATCTTTAAGGGCTTTGTTACAGCATGGATCAGAAAGGCTGAACACTGGTTTTGAAGCAGCCCAGCACTTTAATAAAGTGCTGATGTGATGGTGTGCCATCACATGTGTGATGTTTGTGTTGTGTTTGCGTGTGGGGAAAGCGAGAAACTGTTAAGCTGGAAGTGCCTTTTAACTTCATTCTTTTTCAGATAGTTTATCATGTATAGGGCCTATTCTTTTTATATTTTCATATTTATATAGTAATGTAGTGCTTCCCTTTAGTCTGAGATGTCAGAATTTTCATTCTCCTGGATATGCAGTTTTTCTTACCCCCCACCCCCAGACCTTAATACTCTTTATAGTAAAACGTGGTTTAATAAATGCAACAGAGTAACTGGTTAGCTTCTTGCTTTTGCTTCTTCCTCTCCAGGCCTTTTTATGGTTACCATGAAAAGGAGAGACAGTTTATGAAGATTTATCTTTATAATCCTGCAATGATAAAAAGGTAAGGATGTGGTGATACAAAGCTCTGGCTGATTTCCTTGTATCCTGAATTAAAAAGTGAATTTTGAAGCAAGTTTCACCTGCATCTTAACAAAATAAAAGCAGTACGGTCATCGTCCCCATCTTACAAAGCACACAAGTACATTGCTCACTCTAAGCACACCAATAATCTTATTAAAGAAAGAGCATATCACAAAAGCAAGACCAAATTATATTTGCCTTTAGTTTTCTTGTATTAACTGTAAATCTTGAACACTTGAACAAATTTGCATCAGGTTACTTTTCCTGTAACTCTTAAGGAAAACAAAGTAGTATTCTGTCATATATTATGAAGTAGGTTTTGGTAGTTTTAAACTTTTTTAATTCCAGCACCCATTGTTAAACTTAAAATATAATTGAAAAATTGGATAGTTTTTGTTACGAGACTCTTTCTCTTTTTCTCACCAGACTAATATTTTGTTAAGTGAAAGCACAGTTTATCTCAATCCTACTGGCACAGTAGTTGCAGTGAAGTCAGGAATAAATAAGGGGTAATTATTTCTCAAGCATAAACTGAAATCCTTTGGGTGCATAGTGTTTTCAGAGACAGCTCCTTTGTAATTAAACAAAATACCGAATCGTTATTAGCAGAGATCATTTTTGTGGGTCTGTTACTGTGAAAATAAAGATCCTAAAGGTAAAAATACAACTAAGGAAAAGTTAAGAATTCTAAGTATTTCGATAAAATTAAATATCAGTATTGTTTTACTGGAATAATTTTTTGTTTATGTCCTAATTTGTCTTTAATTTTAGAGTATGTGAGCTTCTGCAAGGTGGAGCCATAATGAACAAATCTTACCAGCCTCATGAAGCCCATATTCCCTACCTCCTTCAACTCTTTATAGACTACAACTTATATGGAATGAATTTAATAAACCTGGCTGCTGTCAAATTCAGAAAGGCAAGGAGAAAATGTAAGGTGTTTATTTCTTAAGACCAAATAATTGTTTTGAAGGTTAAAAACTACCATTTTGAACAAAATGTCACTAGCTGCCAGACTTTTGCTGTAGTTTGTGGCTGAATGGGTATCGTGTGTTGCTTCCCTAGAGTTCTCGTTCTGTGTCAAAGCAAAGCCCATGTGTGGGTTTCTATACTTTCTCCTTTTTGTGCCTGTGTATCGGGATTGAGTCTGCTTCCTGAAATGAGATGCTGTATGTGGAGAAACATGTGTTCTGCCATCAGTGCAGCTGTGACCATTTTCACAAGATTACCACACCTCTTTTCAAGTGAGAAGATTAAAACCAGCTGCTGTTTAGTTGAAGAATTTCCGTGAAAGATAGCGTGCTCATGTTGCTTTAATTTTGTGACGTTTGATTTTGATCCCTGTATCAATTGTAATTCATTCTTTTGCATGTTTACAAAATCACGACTAATCATTATCCTCTCCTGACAAATAATGTTTTTAATGAAAATGTTTGTGTTTGTACTAAGGTCATTTGCTCTAAAGTGAAATTTGAAATATAAAAGTCTGAGCCAACAAGGTATTTTACATTTTAATTAAAAATATATATATATAATTTGGCATTTTAATTGTACACACTTGAGTGAAAATTATGTTTGGTAAGTATATCCATAATGGTATTTAAATACTTCAGTACAGAAGGGAGAAAATAGTAGGAAAACCATCATGGTTTTGGTACTTCAGTATTGTTTACGTAAATCATAGTTGTTCACACAGCTAATAGAAGAGTTGAAAAGAAATGGTAAAGTATCTTTCTGTAAAAACAGCAAGAATTCATGCTGGCTTCAATTTTGTCCTATTATTTTTATGGACATGTAATCAGAGAGCACTAGATTAGTGCATGGGGTTTCATAACTGATTTTCATCTGAAGAAAATACTCTTTTTGTACTTAACAATAGGACACACTTTTTGCTAGTGTTGATACCGTAGGAAGACACAAGCTCAGCCACAGAAAGAACATCTTCAGGATCTTCAGTCCTGTGGAAGTATCATCAGTAAACTTAGAAGGTCTTGCAAACATCCAAAGGAACCCACTGGAGACATGCCATGGGATTGTATCAAATAGTTGCTCCCACTCTTTTTTCATATCTCTTTTCCCTCTCTTTCTCAGGTGACAGATGAAAGACATAAGCTATTTATATTCTCCTTCATCATTTGTTTAAGGATGAGAGACCTAGGTCTTGAATGGGAAAAGAGGGTGAAAGAGCAACACGGGCTGAGACCAGTAGCCTTTAATTATTCTGGTAGGGGAGAATCCAATAGGAGAAGAGCAAGAAAATGACAAATGACCTTCTCCTGGCTTGATCAGATAATGGCAGCAGTGCTTCTAGCAAGATTCATACTGCACTGCATGGCTCTGCATCACACATGTCTAAGTAGCCTGCCTCAGTCAGTCGCAGTCCCCAGGCACGGGATCACCCCTAGCACAGCAGCTGAGCAACAGGTGGTTTGTCCCTGGTACAACCGGGACAATGCTGTCAAGAGACCAGTCCTTGCACAGCAGCCCTGGAAGCGCCGTCCTTTCTAAGCTCAGAGCTGCTGGAGTGATGTAGAAGGCCCAGCCTCTGCTTACAACTGGGTGCTGTAAGGTTTGTTTGGACTGTATTTAATTAAGCCTGCTGGATTTCAGCTACTTCTGTTTACAGCTTCTAAGGCACTTCTGGCATGGTATTTTCCCAGCTGATTCTGTAGTAACCGTGTTATTCAGGGCTTTTTGTTTTGTGAGATATATCTATCCCTGCTATTGCAAGTAGTGGAATTCACATTGGCAGGATGCTGTTATGAAATTTACTTGAAAATTATAGAAAAAAAGTTTTTAATGAAGGCCTTTAGCAATTGAATTTTTCAATTAGTGAATCTTTAATAAGTGCACAAGTGTTTGCTATTGCAGACAGCTAAATTTAATACAAAAGAACTGCTAGTGTGTGATGCTAACATAACACGTTTTTGTTTCTTGTACCACATCCCTGTACGTTGTCTTTCCTTCCTCTGAAAAGTGAGGTTCAGGAGGAGACCACAAAGCAGGCAGTAAATGTCCAGAAGGCAATTCTCCAGCATGACTTGGGAGCATGTGTCCTTACGCTGAGACCTCTGAGCAAACTTCCACGGTGTTTTCTTTGGGTTTAGGTCAGACATCATCTGCCTTTGTTGCAGCTTTCCACTTACTGCTACTGCCCCAGCATCTGGAATATATTGTGTATTCTCTTTCAGCTCACAGATAAGAAAGAGAAGTGTGAAGAAGAATTTAATGTTTTCTTTGGCTTCTAATTTCCATTGGGATCTGACCTGAGGACTTGGATATTTAGGAATTTTGACTTTTACATCAAACTCTGCATGATTTACTTTGAGACTCATGCAAATAGGAAAAGATTGAATTTAGGTTAAGATACGACTAGAACACAGCAAATGTAATTCTAATGTCATTGTGTTGAGAATATATTCCTCTTTTAATATGTATCTACATGTTAGAAAGCAAGTTAAATCATTTAAATGATAGCATGGTTACTTTTTGAAGATGATATTGTGCAGTAGTCTTTATTCTTTAGGAGCGTTTGGACCGGTAGTATTAAATAATAAATCCCATTATATGATGATATATGTAAAAAATATGTTAAAAAATATTGCCACGTAAATTAATTCATTTCTCATTCTATTTTTTCTTTCTAGGTGATACATCAGGTGTAAGTAAATGTCGTAGAGTTCATTTGCCAGAACATTCAAATGGTGCATCTTTCATTGAGTGGGAAGAAGATGAAATACCAAGGTCAGCATGCCAAATTCTTCTTGTGTATGCTGTATTTTCTTACATACATCAACCTGTATATACTACAGGGTTCCAGTAAA
The DNA here is from genome assembly GCA_024605025.1 of Megaceryle maxima. Taxonomy (NCBI): domain Eukaryota; kingdom Metazoa; phylum Chordata; class Aves; order Coraciiformes; family Cerylidae; genus Megaceryle; species Megaceryle maxima. Next base: position 31,648 of record JANHGN010021299.1, on the reverse strand, counting down.
TAAAGGACCCTTATATGTTTTATATATTAAAAAACAAAACAAAACAAAACAAAAAAACACCAGCAGAAAAAGCTAATGTGACATAGACAATAATTTATTTCTTTGTATGGTTTTGGTCATCAGACACTTCCTGGTCACCTGATGCTTTCTGGTATATGGTTCCAAAAATCTAACAGAGAGAGCAATAGGAATATATGTGGCAAATTCAACTTTCTGGTTTTTGGAAGACAAGTTTTTAGCTAATGGCTTCTGATAAAAAGCTAAACAAGTTCAGTAGTCGTAGAGAATACTTACAGTTTACAGCTGCTGTGTTTGTGCTCTCCCGTAACTAACATGAATAATGTGCTGTCAGAGTATTCCAGTTTGTCCATTTTAAATAGTAGCTATGTAAGAATATCAGCTTAGAATTTTCATGTCTGTCTCCCATTTTCTTCCTTTTTTTTCTAGATAGTTTCTAGTCTGCAGTTTGTAATTTCTAATAGCTCTACTTCTGTAAGAAAAGGAAAGCATCTCTAATGTTGGGATTTTTGGGGCCCGGATGGGGAGAGAAACGGTATCTGGTTCTACCTCAACTTGTACAGTTTACCCATAGCAAATTCATTCTTTAAGCTACATTCTAGTGTTTGACAGGTCTTGCAAATACTGTCACCTAGTAGTCTTCTCAGTCTTCGGGTGGTTCCTGTCACCGTTCTTCAAACAGCTTATCAGGCTCAATGTGCCACACTGCTTGCTAGCTTTATGTACTGGGAGCATTCACTTCTCTGGTAGAAGTGCCTTAAACCATACTTCAGACTTTGCTAGTGTGCAGATACTTGAGCTTGTGCAAGGTAGCACCTGTTCTTCTTACTCTACTACTCTTAGTTTAAGGAGGTTTTGAAATGCTTATCTGATGGTTGTCTTATAGTTTTACTTGTGGCCAGTATCTCATTGTTCTTGGGCTATTTGTTCTCCTTTTTGTCTGCATACTTTGTTCCTAGTCCAGTTCAACATTTATTTGGCTTGGTTATGTAAGCCAAGTTCCTTAACCTTTGGAGGGTTGGATCATTAGTTAGACCAGGATTATCTGATACTACTCTACACAGATCCAGGGAAGGCAGATGAAAGTCAAGTAGCACTTCCTGGCTGTCAAACCCGGGGGGGGGGGGGTGAGCCCAGCACAGCAGGAGCCAAGAGTGTTGTCTCTGCAGACACTCATTTTCATGGTTGTATCCACAAGCTTGCTTTCCTCCTCCTCCAGCCCTTCAGTGTATACAACCAGGGGTGCAGCACCTCACTTGTGCCACCCCTTCTCCAGCTCACACGCATTCCAGCGGTGGGATGTTCGCGCTAATAGAGCAGATACCAAACATTCATTCTCTGCACTTTCACTAGTAGCAGTTTCTTTCTTCAATATAAAGCCTGAACACTACGTAGTATACTAAACAAATTCTCTCTAGCACTGTATGCAACTGCACTGCTAGTTCTCTCCCTGACAGGCTTTACATTCTCATTTACCGTGTCGCTTTGGTTTATAAATGGGTTAGAATTGATAAGTACAAGGTGTTTCTCCTTTTCTTTTTTTTTCCAGGTGATAATCTCCCATTTGGAATCCCTTGTATGATCATACAGGGTCTTCCTTCTCATTTTTAAATTTCGTCCTATTTCCATTTTCTACTTCTAAGTTATCCTGCTTTCATTTTATGATACTACGATCTGTTATGTGTCCAGTGTACTGCCAGCTTGCCTTAGGAGCATATTTCATTAGTACACTCCTGCATTTCCTGCACAATATTAATGGGATGTAAAGTTAACCCAGTCCCAAAAACTGGTTTACATTCAATTCTTTGAATTTTGTATCAACCCTCAGTCTTTTCTATATAACAAAGAGGAGTTTCACCTTTAGCCAGCTCTTAAACTGCTTTATTAATTTAGGAACTAATATGCATCTCTTCCAACTACTGTTTTTTCCCATTTGATGCTGTGTCAAGCATTCCTTTGTCTAGAAAATGAATTATTTTAACAAAGGTCTTCTTGCATGGCTGTCTTAGACATGGATGTGCATGCCACTTTGAAATCATCATCAGTTTGAAACAGTGTTATTGTTACCAAACCCATACTGCAGTTTGTTGCACTTTGAGATTACCTTCCTACTTTATTCCTTCTAAAATCCTGAACATTTGCATCTAGGTCAGTTTAGTGGACTTATAATTATCATGATCAATCTTGCTGAGGGTAAAGCTGACCCAGATAGTATAGGAGATATCCACCCAAGGAAATCCTTATAACTGTTACCTAAGATGTTTGTGTCTCAGATTGTTTTCCATACTGGTTTTGTTCATGTGCTCAACAACAGTACTTGGTATCTGTGTACAGTTCAGCTGTAGCTGACCCTTCTTCCTTTCTTTCTGTCTTTCTTTAACAAAGTATATTCTGTGTTCCCAACACTTGGTTTCTATGTTTCTAGTTTCATATGCAGCACTAGCAGCCCCCTCAGTTTATTATCCAGTCTTCCTGATTTTGAGTTGAGATAGTTAACTGTTTTGTGAATTGTTCAGAAAAAAAAATTCACTTACTGTATTTCACCATTTGGCTGCTATTCCCAGCAGCATTTGGAGTTTCTTCTGTGAGTCAATACTGACCTTCTAGGTATTTGCTTGACCTTTATACCAGATGTGAAGATCTCATAAATCTTGCCCTACCTTTCACCTGTACACTTGTCAGTTTTTCTTTCAAGAAAAAGCAACGGGGGGGTTGCGGGGGGGGGGGTGGGGAGAAGAGCCAAATATTGTTTGAGGCCACAAAACTTCTAGGGCTGTCTTGTATTCTTAGTCATTGGGATGTCTGTTTAGACTCATTATCCTTGGTTTTGTGTACCTCAAGAATAAACTTTAGAGACAGTCCAACACCTATCTGCCAAGTCCTTGCTGCAGGTGGCAGTTCTGTGGCTTGACCAGGCAGTGCCAGTGATCTGCGTGTCCTGACTCTGGAGTGCGGTACAGCGAGTGGCTGCAATCCAGAGCTGGATACCTGCTGAGTAATAGGCAAAATATTATTCAAAAGTTATGTACGTAACACTAGCAGCATTTTGCATGAGTAATTGCCAGTGGTGGTTCTTTATATCAAAAAACATTTGAGAACTATGCCAAAGTTTCTCGATGACTGAACTCACCCTTCAGTACTAGGTAGCACCTCGCTACTCTGCTGCTTCTCCGGAACAGTATTTCACCCAGCCATGCTCTCTCTTGCTCCTGGCAAGTCTCTGAATTACTAACCTGCTGCTACAATTAGCATGTTGTATTACATCAGAGACAGTTCTTTTAATCTAATTCCAGAGTGGTTCTGTTATGAAGTAAGACAAATGTCCAAAGTTACTAGTGCCCAGGAATCCCTGATGTTGTAAGGCTTTTACCTATGATACCTGTCCAGTGTTATCAGACTGGAACTTAACAAAGGCAGCAGTCACCTGAGCCTGGCAGTGCCATCTGGCAGTCCTGAGGAGTTCTTCACATGGGACACGTTTATGTTATCCCTTAGGTAATAATAAATGATGAAACGCTCCCATGAGTTCCAGTGAGAAAAATTTCTGATAAACATCGAACTTGGAGAAATCTGTCAGTAAAGTCTACCCCTTGGAAATGTTGTCTTAGAAGTAGAATGATCACTATGAGAAACACCTTTAAATTCTAGATTGGCTATTGAACACTAGTTTGTGTGGAGCTGGAGAGACCTGACGAATACCATCATTGCACAGTCTAACAGTTACGTAGCGTTACCGATTTCCACTAGGTGTGTGGCTATAATAATTGCTTTTCTTGCTTGTTAGGGTGTATGTGGTTTTATTTAGCCATTTGATTCTTAATGAAGTGTGTGCATTATTGAAGTCACTGGCACATTCTGCAAGGACATTTCTTCTTCCATGAACAGAATATGGAAAGCTATTATGTCAAAGTTTAGGAGTCCTTACCAGTGCAGCTGAGTCACACTTTTCAGATTCTCTGTGGGATTCAGTTTTTTGTCTACTGTCCTCAGTTGACAATATAAATACCTGAGATGTGGTCATCACAGAACTTGTTTCTCAAGGCTGTCATTGATGTTGGTGCATTGTGATACTGATCTTGATGTCAATTCCTCGAGGTTTTTGAGGGCTTTGATCTAGATAACTGTATGGAGTGGACACTTCTTAAATTGTTTATCAACTTTTGCTTTAATTCATTGCTTCAGCATCCAGGAACCAAACCTTGGTACTTCCTCTGAGCACAAGTTTCATCCTTTCTTATTAGTAGTAGTAATATTAGTATTTATTCCACCGGTGGGTAGTGCTAACAAACTTCTCCTTCAAAAATAAGGACCAGTCTCTCTGTCTGTTCTTAAACTAATTTATTTGGAGCTTTTTCTACAAAGGTCTGATGGATTTGTATTGAAGTTTTTCAGCACAGTGTGTAGACATAAATGGTAATTTTAAATTAATTGGCTTGAGTATCTCAGGTAGCCTATCCATGGCAGCTTGATGTTGTGCTGCCCTGATTTATCTTGTTTCTTAGGAGAGTAAACTTTTGTTCTGTTAGAGCTGGCGTGTTTCCATTCCTATGCTGCCTCGCTTCACCCTGCCTTTCCTGTATCTGTATTACAAGCTGTACCTCGTGAGCAATGTTATCAACATTCTCTTTTACAAAATGAAATTTAGATGCTGTGAAAAGCTTTGGCTGGGACTTGCTAAGTCATCTTTTCTAACCTTGTTCCTAACAGCTGACAAAGCTATCAACAATACTCAGATGAAATTGTTCTCAAGGAAGCACCTAATCATGTTAAATAACTGTTACTTCAGGACAGTTTGTCACACCCCTCCCCCGTTCCCCACCCCCCTTTCTGTTTTAATCAGAGTAAATGAAAATGTTAGAAGGGCTGGTTAAAGCTACGGTGCTTTCAGATGCCTTTTGAGATTTTTCCTGAAGTGGGAACAAATGGCTCCTTGGCCTTTGTGGCTTACTTGGGTGTTGCAGAAGCTTGTAGTGCTGCTAGCACAAGTGTCTAGCAAGTCACCTTGACAAGGATGTTGAATGACAAGTTAATGACCCAGTTGGATTGAGAATACATTTTTCAGGTCGTCTGAAAATCTTATTGCATGTGTCAATTGTCTTTATTAGCCTTCACACTGGTCTTTGGAGTGTGCAGTTTTGACTGCAAGCCCTGTCTTCATCCTGAAAACATTAATGAGAATTATGAGGATAAATCCTAAATTTGTTTCAAAAAAAAAAAGACTGTTGTTAGCTCACTGGTTTTAATTTGAAAATACGCCTCGTTAATAGGAATGCTAGATTTTTTTTGACAGAAAGATTCCTTATATCTGTTTGATTCAGAGCTTGGGCAAAATGAGCTTTTCTGCTTCTAATCACCCAAATCATTTGAATCTTGGATAGCTGCAGATGAAGAACATGCTTCAAATGAGTAGTATTATGGAAAAAGACTTAAGTTGCAGTGAAAACTCCCAGTTTGAATTCAGCAGTGTCAAATTTAGTCTTATTTGCATAGGAGAAATACATATTCAGATCTCTTAGCATCTCATTATTTGAAAAGCTTTTGGCCAGTTCTGCCTGTGACCCATCCTCAAGACAGACCACTGGCCCCACTCTTGATGGGGATGTGGATAACAAAAAAAGGGAAAAGACTAGAAAGTCCTCTTTTTGACAGAGGAAAGGCAAATGTTTCAATTAATCGTTTTAATAATCAAACAAACTCTTAATGAATAGATCACTAAAAGTATATTTTGTCTTAAACTTTTCAGTAATATTCTTTGTGCGTGTGTCCCTTTTTTTTTTTTTTTTTTTTTTCTTTAATTGGATTCTTTTTAAAGAGGAAATTGGTGAAAGTAGAAAGCTCAGAGCTTTGCTGTTTTATCTACCGAACAAGTCAAAGACAGATGTGGCCAAACTTCTGGTCATTTACATCTGTCATTTATCAAAGGAAAGTAGTAAAATCAGCAGCTCTCCTATATCAATGACCATTGAGTATTGTGGTCCCCTTTCACTTGTTCCCAGAAACACTTTGATTTCATAAAGGGAGCAGACAAAATTTTTGCGGCTTCCTCCCTTATCCTTTTTTCCCCAGTGATCTTGCACTTCTTTCTTATGTGATGAAAATACAAGTTTCAGCTTGCCTGCGGTTCCTGTCACCTGCTGTGCTAACTCTGTTTGAATGCTTTGATGAATACAAGCACCCAAAATATCTGACACAAAAAAGTATCTGTTTCAATCCTATCGTGGACTGGCTTCTAAAGTGGCCTGACTGGGAAGGGAGGGGTGGTGCTGGCAATGGAGCGTCCTTAAAGCGTGCATTAGGGCGTGGGCAGTCTGCTGCTGAAAGGCTGAGCTGCTTTGCTTTAGGAGTTCTGTGATCTGCTCTCCTCATTCTTCACATTAACTCTGAAACAATACCCCCAACTGGAGGGATTAGTAATCATGTAGTAATGCATAGTATCTTGCAGTCGTGAATGAATTCTATGTGATAAATGCTTCCCAACTTCTGACAGACTACTTATGATTCTTTAGAATAAAGAAATAATCCTGCTCTGCCTTCTTTTGCTGTAACGGGGTGAAATATACATTTACATACAGAGTGAAAAACAGATTTACTGTATTAATGCAGCCTCAGAATGTGGTATCACAAACATTAAAAGTATGGCTGTCAGAAATTATTCTGAAAACTTTGTTTTCTCTGCTTTCAAACTATATGCTTTCAAACGTAAAGCATCAGGCAATTTCCAGAACTGACTTTCAGGATGCCTGTTGCTTTTTTCTTATCTCTTACTCCATTAAAAATACAATAGCTGAGATTTCTGTTTTGTTTCTCAGTTTCATATTATGCATAGCACATGATTTTACTTTCCAATAAAGATTCCACTTTTATAATGTGACACGGGAGGAGAGCAAAGATGATTCTTAAAAGCTGAGTCTGCTGTAGAGAGGTTGAGATTATCACAGTAAACCCTACCAGCCTTACACAGGGGAATATTGCTTCCTTTCCCCACAAGTCAAGTTACACATCAGCTGAGCAACTGAACCAGTAACACAAATTGAACTTTGTATTACTGTCATGTATAGAAAGAGTCAATGGCCAAATAACTAGATCTTTCTCAGTCCACTCTGTCTTTTCCCTTATAAGTGCTAGTAAATAAACATTCTAGGACTGGTTTTATTTCTGGTTCCATTTCTAAGTTTCCATCTTGTCCAGTTCTTTGCCTAAACAGTTAAGCTAACAAGCTTCCTCACATACCTCTGATAATTTTTGTGGCTTCCTCTGGACCTGCTCCAACAGGTCCATATCTGTCTTGTGCTGAGGACCCCAGAGAGGGGGAGATTCGCCTCCTTCAGCTTGCTAGCCATGCTTCTTTTGATGCAGCTCAGGATACAGTTGCCCTTCTAGGTGGTGAGCGCCCATTGCCGGCTCGTGTCCAGCTTTTCATCCACCTGTACCTGCAAGTCCTCCTCTGCAGGGCTGCTCTCAATCCCTTTATCCCCCAGCCTGTGTTGATACCAGCACTGGGGATTGCCCTGCCCCAGGTGCAGGACCTTGCCTTTGGCCTTGTTGAACCATACGTGGTTCTCGAGCTTGTCCATGTCCCTCTGGATGGCATCCTGTCCCTCAGGAGTGTCACTGTACCCCTCGGCTTGGTGCCGTCTGCAGCGTAAGTGAAGCATTTTAATTCTACATTTCTTTCAGATTTCATATTTCTCAATAATTCAATACTTAATTTTCAAAGAAGATGTTGGGGGTATCCAGCTTTTAATTACGTCAGCAACTACTTCCTTGTGCTATAGTGACTTCTATTCAGAGGTTATAGAGAGCATAATAAATATTAATGAATTACATCTCCTATTCCATGCTGAGATTTTGGAGTCTCTGTGCATGCCAGGGAATGGAGGAATGCCAGTAGATTTTATAAGACACTGGCTAAGTAATGTAGACAAAGGGTCCTGAAGAATAGCATCATTTCAACCATGGGGAGCCTTGAGGGGACTTTCTGTGTTTCCCTAAACGTTTTATAAGGATAAAACAGACTTTTCTCTTTCTTAACGTCCTCCATAGACTCCTTAAAATTAGTTCTGATAGCAACAGGTGGAAGGCCACTGGCCTTTGCAGATGGGAAAAGGCACAGCAGGAAGATGATCAGATCATTATCCAACAAGCTTGAATCTGTTCCTAGTATTTTCAGTCTTTACCAAGCCAGTTCTCTTTAGTTCTGCTGTTGTTTGGGATGCTAGTACTCTGCCTCTATTCACCAGGCTACCCCTAAGCCCCCTAAATAAATAAATAATCGGAAAAAAGAAAACCTTTTTTGCTTCACTTCCCTTAGTTGGAAATGTTAAATTGTTATGCATTGCTCTAAGCTCTGAATGAGAGAGAAAAATTCCTGCTGCTGTGTTTTCTGGGTGCAAGATCAAACGAACGCAGATGGTCCTGTTGGCTGAGTGTTCTGTAGAACATTTCATCTTGTATTTGAGGAGAACATTATTGTAATTGCTGTAGTATTTAGAGTTGTTTACCACTTCTTTCTCTTCTACAAAAGAAAAAGTTCATCTCTTTAAGTTGAAGGTACAAATTTCTCATCTAGTTATATTTGAATATGACCATTAATTTAAGGACTTGCAGGTGAGGAGAACTGGTAATTCTGTACGTGGGTACTCGCCCTCATTCCCTCTGAAACGGATGTTTGTCCAGCCAGAAGACAGTGGTGATGCACGTTTCAAAATCAACATACTGATAAAATTAACGCGTGGTATTTTGTTGTTGCAGCTCTTTAATGTTGAAAGGTGTTGAGCCACAAAGTACCTGTGAATTGGAGGTGGATGCAGTAGCTGCAGATATTTTAAATCAACTGGATATTGAAGGTGAATTGTTAATAACTTTCCATGTAAAATGTTCTGAGACAGGAACTTGATTGTCATGGTTTTTTAAGGCTCATCTTAGTTAAGCCCCAATCCAGCTTTGTGTTAATGAATTGTTAATCTACACTTTCTGATTTTTTTTTTTTTGTTTAATAATAATTAACTCGAAAGAAAGCCAGTTGTAAGAACAGACTATTGTCAGAGCAGTAGAAAGAGATTTTTGTTAATGCATAACAGAAGTTTTCAGATCTGTAAGGAGAGTAAGTGGAATCCCAACATCAAGCAAGTATGCATGTGTATGTACATACATCTGTACATACACACACACATATCCATGGTGAGGAGACTAGCAAAAGACAAAGATCAAGGTTACAAATAGGAAATCTAAAAGATAAATGGACTTATAGCTTAACTTTTACATAGCACTGAATCCTACAGTAAGGCAAGAATTGCAATGGAAAAAAATAACAAGTTAGAATGACAAAAAAAGATGAAGAAGAATGTCAGAATCTAATTTGGGGGGAAGAATGCTTCGTCACATTGACAGACTTCCCTTCATGTATTATTGTGTATTTCAGCCCAGATTGGCAGGAACCCTGGTTTGCAAGCTATATGGGAAGATGAAAAGCAGCGACGGAGACAGAAATGTGAATCTTCTCAGATTAAGCCACCTGAGTCACAAGGTAAAAAACAACAACAGAGAAAAACCAAACTGAAGCCAAATAAACATACAATCCAAACAAAAACACAAACAAAAAACCCACACCAAACAAAAAACCAAAGCCATGCAGCTGTTTGTCAAAAACTTTGAATGAGAAGCAAGCAGAAAGTAGACTTGAAATTAGTGTATCAAGTTTGAGGGCTTTTTAGATGTGTACTGTTTTTTCAGTTCCAAGCTCACTGATTGCCCAGTATGTCTATTCCAATTTGAAAAGCAAGATACATAACCTTGCCTAAAAATTATCATCCTTCAGCTAGCTGCAAAGCGTTCCGGGCAGAACGAGTGGTAATGACTGTTAAGATTGCATGCTTCATGATGGCAAACATTTAAATGCTTAAGTACTGGCAAAATTCTCTCTCTTATCCTGATGCTTTTTGTGAGAGTTCATGCACAAGGGCAGTTCCTTTGAATTTCTGAGGAATTACAGCTAAGAAGATGTTAGATGAAAAAGGATGGACAAATACGTGTATTTTTATGTAAAATTCACTGTGCAGGGAAAACCACGCTCTGCAGATTAATTGCATAATGAACAGAGCTGTTCTCTGCAGAACCTAGGCCACGTTTCTTTTAAAATACAAATGACATTTGTCAAGTAAGCCAGGGGTTTGCAAGAAGGAAAGGGACAGGTTCCTGGCTAAAGCAGACTGCTTTCTGACTGTGCTGGGTTTGTTCCTGCATTTCTGTGTAATAGGACTCAGGCTCCATAAACCAGACTTTTCAGAATTGTTCACTGGTTGTTCTTTTCCTGGATGTTCACCTTGGTGCAATTGCAACGTGATTTGTAAATGCTGTTGATACTTGCAGTTGCCACTGAGATCAGTGGGAGTATGTGAAGTACTTCTATGCTTGAAAAATCAGCCCTCAAATTTGGCACTTAAAATTCACGGACACTTCAACTTAAAGCCAGTACCTAGAAGAAGTAGTACTTTTAGTAGAAGTTGTGTTAAGAGGTCAAAGTAAAACTGAATAACAACTATTTTTTGAATTTAAAGAGCGTGGATTTGTGCCAGCAACAGAGAGTGAAAAATTTTTTCAGAAGAGACTTAAAGAAATCCTCAAGCAAAATGACTTCTCTGTGTAAGTGTTTAGCCATTTACCATAAAGTATAGTATTCTATGGAAACCTTAAATATGCATTTAAAAATTGGTTTTCAATTAACTAGAACGTTGTCAGGATCAGTGGACTACAGTAATGGATCAGAGGAGTTCTCTGCTGAGCTAACACTACATTCTGAGGTACTTTCTCCTGAAGCCTTTCAGTGTACACCAGCTAATATGGTAGAAGTGCATAAAGATAAAAAGATGAACAAAGGTGAGTGGTTTTAATAGCATAATTGTTTAGACATAAATCTATGTGATGCATTTGGCTGTTCATACTGTTAACCAAAGTAAGTCAAGGAAGATCTGATTGTCAGTTATGAAAAAATGAAGAGTAGTTTTTTGCTTTTTATTTCCATCATTTTAAAGTAAGCCTTTTTAAAATTGCCATAGCAAGTAACAGAAACAGATCTGAATAGTCAAAACCATTTTAGAGTGGCTTGCTTTCGTAATGTATTGATGTCTGTGACTCTTTGAGGTTTTATCCTTTCTCTCTTTGTATTTCTTTTAAAGAATCCAATAGGATGCATACTGATAAAGAAGAGGAAGCACTTATTAATGAAGAAGCAATTTTAAACATTGTGGAGAACAGTCAGAGCTTTCAGCCTTTGTCTCAAAGACTGAGTCAGACTACAGTTTTTAGTGAGTATGGCTGGAATGCCTTTTCTTCTGGGATATTTTATTGTTCTACAGTCTTTGTTGCCTTCACTTACATTGCCAGCTGTGAAAGAAGTGGCTTATATTAGGGAGTTTGTCAAGCAGATTGAGACTTCACACGCACCCACCCTACCACCACCACCAAAAACCACCATATGTGCTCTAATATACACCAGGACAGTGTATTTGTAGAGGCTGCTATGCTTTACTGCTTCACTCTTAGAGGTCAGGTCAATGCAGTCTATTATGGGTAGTGCTCTTCCTTATGCTTCTGGGGTTACAGGACTAAAACTATCAGAATAATGAAGTTTTTGACTGTCTGTTCCTTATATTCTTGCAGTTAACTACATCATTCTTACAGTTAGGGTAGAGAACGTGCTCATGGGTTGTCTTTAGCAGCTCAGGTGTCTGTAGCTACTGGGGAATAGCGGGCTGCTAAAGAGAAACAAGTTGCAGCAGAACATTTCCCAAAATTTATGGGTACAGAAGAATGGTTGAAGACAAAGAAACAAGAAGTAAAACATTAAAGAGGGGGAGAAAAACCATGACAGCAAACAAATGTGAATGACATGAGGGGGAAACAACAATAAACTAACAAAACAAAGGAACTTGTATGAAAAGCTGCTTTAGGTAGAAATAGTTCAAATACTCCAGAGGAGCTGAAAAGCACATACTTCATGCTATCTCTATATATGCATTCCTAAGTAAACAACATGTAATGTTATTAATATGCACTGAAGTTGCTACTGCAAGGTGCAGGAATGGGGGAGGGATTATCCCAAACCCATGGCCTCCAGTGCTTTTGATACATACATAGTGTGAATATATGCATGGGCAGCAAGATACAGGATGGGCAACAGTGCATGTCTGTGGCTAATACAATATGCACCAATAAACAGTCTTGCCTTACAAAGAAAGGAGGAGTGGGTGCAGGGAGATTAAGAGTATTTTTCAGTGCTATTTTATTTTGCTAGATTTTGGTTATAGAAGTTTTACAGGCAAGAATTTGGATCTTTTGAGAGAACTATAGTAAAGAAGTTATGTGGAAACTGCCAAACAGGAGCATTGACTGACCTTTGGTTTTGGAATGAGAAGGTTCTGAGAGGATGAGAAGTGGCTAAACCAATGTATAGGGTACATGTTATAACTATGCATTTGAATTGCTCAGCCAGATAGGAGTGTTGAAATGGTCTGGTTGAATCACATGGAGGTTTCATGACTTTTTTTTTTTTCTTCTTGTTTTTTTGTTTTATTTTTTTTTCTCATGGAGCTGCTAATTGCTGGTGTCTTGTATGACCATGAGTAATATGCTGCATCTTTGAGTCTCTTAGGCTCTTTCATAGCATGAACTAGTCTTCATTATGCCTTTGTAGAGTCACAGTGTCCCAGGGGCTGTGAAGCACAATACTTCTGCTGCTGAGAAGTAAACAGGGTTTATATTAATGGGAAGTAAAGGCTGGAGTTTAATGATGGATCTCACAGAGGGCAAAGGAGACAAGAACAAAGTACAACTGAAAGTGGGTTCTGAACTCTGGCAAAGGGGATTGTTTCCATTCTAAACAGTTGCATGGTGTCTCATAAAGCCTTTGTAAAATATGGAAAATGCCTTCCTCACCAATGTTGAGACCTATTTTATATGATTCTCAGGATCATTGTAAATCATATCATATTTCCTGAGGAAGGAAAGTAGAGATTGTAGTTCTTCAGCCAGAGGAGGAGAGAGAATTAACAAAGATGCCTGGTAGACTGGAGATCATAAATTGGTTATGAGGTCAGATGAAAGGTAAGCAGGAGGAGAGAAAAAATTGTGACTTGGAAGGATGTTTAAGAGATGAAACTAAAGAATGAGAAGGCAAGTGCATGGGTTAGTGTAAGTCTGGATCAAATGAAAAAGTAAAATTTAAGGGAGGAGTGAAATCAGGTAAACTGTCAGTGTTGAGAGGAACCTAGGAAGAGAATAGGTTAAGTGTAAAGAAAAGGGAGATCAGCTAAGCATTGCAGTAAAGTACGGAAGGAAAGAAGAACTAATTGGTAAAAATCAGTGTCGCCTTTCATGAGATGCAATAATTGAAAGTCTTCCAAGTTATACAGAGAGAAGTGCCCAACAAAGTTAGTGCAGCCATTGAAATTATAAGATCAGGATAAGACAGTGATGCTTCAGAAGCTGAAATACAAGGGAGAGTAAGAATTGACAGAATGTGAGGAGGTAATAGGAGAGAGAGAGACTGAGAGAAGTGCTTTCTCGAAATCTACCACAATCAGAAGAGGAGGGCAGAGATTAAAAAAAAAAAAAAACATGAAAAAACAAACTTGTAAATATTCTAGATAAAGAGCAGAAAAGGTAACAAATCATAAAAAATGGGCAAAAAAAAAGATATGAAAAGAGCTTTGTTTCTGTAGTCTGCCTTGCTTTAGACAGTAGTGAACTGGTAGATTTTAAAATGTTGAGGGATTTTTTTTGTTGTTGGTTGGTTTTGTCTTTTCTTGGTAGACTATAAGCAGTCATTTACAAGTAGAACAAAAGAACAAAATGTAGATTCTACTTGTATGGGCTTTTTCTGCAGTGAACAGTAGTGCTGATGAGGCCATGATTGATCTGTTGGCTGGATTGGAGAATGATGGATATCAGATGGGACATCACAAAACACTTACTCACCATCGTTCTCTTGGAAGCTATCGAAATTCTCAGAACAGTGATGATGAAGAAAATGAGCCACAGTGCGAGAAAGAAGAAATGGAACTTAGCTTGTTAATGTCCCAACGGTGGGACAGTAGCATTGAAGAGCCCGGGCCAAAAAGAAGGTATATATGTGATTTTTCTTTTCTTAAATACATTCCTTCCTGCCAGATCTTTCCTCCCTCCCACCCTGTTTTCAAGTGTGCTATGAGCTCAGTTATCTGCAGGCAGAGAGGTCTCTGTTGACAGCAGTGGAAAAAATCTATTCAGATCTTGGGATAGAATGCAGTTGTTCAGATGATGCTGTGAATTGTCAGCTTTATATGGAAATAAAGATTCAACGTCTAGGTTTGGCTAGACCTGAGCTTCTAATTTGCTGTTTGAGGGGAAAAAAAAGAGTAGGTTTTTTTTTTTTTTCATCCTACAAGTCCAAATACAAAAAAAAGTTTTTGGTGTAACCTTTTAAGGTCACACCTTGGCTGTAGTACAGATGTTAAGGCATATCTTGTACATCTCATGTGCCTCTAACTTCTACTGGACTGAATATTTAAGAGGTATTCTTGTGAAGACTGACCCAGAAGCCTGATAAAAACACCCATTTCTTTCTATGCTCAAAGCTTAAATCAAAGCATGAATGCTGCTCATTCTGCTGGACTGCCAAAGGTCAGCAGCTTGAATATTTTTAAGGCCATGATTCTTGGAACACTCAGGTTGTAATGACCTTTTGCACAGCCTGCACTGACAGGCACTAAAAGAAGCTATAGCCAGTTTCTTTTCACCCTTGCTTTGGGCAGACGTTCTGGTATTTGTAATTCTATTTGAAAGATGAGAGACTTCACAGATACAACATTTTGATATTTGGTTGGGTTTTGTTTGGTTGGTTTTTTTACATTAGAAATCATAAATTTACTGTGAGTTTGGAGAGCAAGAGAGGCATAGAAATATTTAACCTTTTCTTTCCTGAACACGTACAGAAAAGTTGTAACAGAATCAGAAGTTAGATCATTAGTCTCCTAGTTCTAGAGAAAATTCATCTTTAAAGCTACTTTTCCTGTCTGACCTTTGATTTTTCTTTGTTTTTTCCCCTTACAGTAGTCTAAAAGTTGGAATATCCATCTAAAACATTAACATTAATCTTCAGTTTAGTGGTAGTTTTTGTGTGAAGCCAGACTATATCTTTCAGAATTTATTCCTTCAGGCACAGCTCTGTATGGGCATGCCTGTACAACTTCTGGAGTCAGGTAGGATCCTGAAGCAACTAACTGCTTTTATACAGTAAAGAATCTTATTTAAAAACTCAGCAGACTTGATGAGCTCACTCATGAATAACTCTCTCATGTTTGTGTCTACAACCTCATCCCTTAATAAGTGAGGAAAGCACTAGGGAGAATGAACATACCAGGTGCCTCCACCAGGAGTCAGCTCATGTTCAGAGGGAATTACAAGCTTTCAGTGTGTTCTCTGCAGAATTTGGACTGACTTCAGAAGACAGCATGGGTATCTCTGGCCTCTCCACATGATTCTGCTCATGCATGAGGAGACAGTTTGAGTTGAGTCTGATGATGGGTCTGGCCTTACTCTGCCCAGAGTCATTCTAGCTGTACTGCTCCCTGCTGCATCCTACCACGTCCATACTATCTCTTTTGTATTATTGGGTATTTACCAATCTCCCATTATCTCAAAAATATATGGAGATAATGAGGAGTAACAACACCCTACTGACTGAATTGAATGACTTGGGTTTGATTTGTGCTGAACTAGAGAAAAAAGCCCATCAAGACCTGGAGTAGTTCATGTATGGTGGTACCAAGCTGTGGTACACAGATTTTCTTGCAGTCTAAACTGATGGGCCTGAATGCAGAGAGATACAAGTTGTTATCGGCAGAAGTCTTCTCTGGCCTGACTGGATTTACGAAAATTGACAAAGATTTGTTTCGTGCTCAGGATTGTAGCATAGTTCAGACTGGAAGAAACATCCAGTGCCCTGGTCAAAGCAACTTTGGAGAGATCAGTTGCTCAGGGCCTTGTCCGATCGAGGTTTGAGTGTCTTCAAAGACAGAGATTGCCTGTGTGGGCAACACGTTCTAGTGTTTGAACCCCTGTATAATGAAAATATTCTCCTTGCATATAGCATTCCCTGAGGCAGCCCTGTGTCCACTGCCCTTTTCATATCCCTGCACACCTCTGAATCTGGTTTCATCTTCTTTATACTCACTCATCACATACTTGACAAGTGCAAAAAGATCTCCTCTTAGTGGTTCTGAAGACTGAATAAATCCTGTTCCCTTAGCCTCTCCTTGTACACCATGTGCTCCAACCCCCAGTCATTCTGGTGCTCCTCAGCTGGATTTACTCCAGTTTGTCAGTGCCTGTTTCATAGTGGGATGCCCAAAACTGAGCACAGTTCTCTAGATGCAGCCTCTCAACTACTGAAATTGGCTACAGTCTGGGAGACACCGCCCAAGACAGAAACATAGAAATGTCTGGTTTGGAAGGGACCTCTAGAGGTCATCTAGTCCAACCCCCCCAGGATGCATCTGGCTCCACCAGGACTTGTGCATCCTTTTCCTCAGTGCCACTTCCTATCCAGCTCTCTCCCTGCCTATAGCCAGTGGATGGCATTATTTCATCCCATTTGTGGAACGTTTGGATTCGTCTTTTGCAAAGTTCATGAGGTTCTTGTCAGCTCATTCCCCAGCCTGTTGAGATGCCTTGGAATAGCAGCCCTACACCCCAGAGTACTGATTGCTCTCCTCCTCAGTGTTATATTCATTTGCATGTAGAGCTGGATGTCTTTGTACTGTACTCTTTCATGTTTTGAGAATGTAAGAGGGAGAACTAAGCTTGCTTAGGCCATGACCACTGCATACCTGGCTGTGCTTGTAGCTAGGTCTCTCTTTCAACTCATGCTTCTTCCAGACTTGAGTTAGCCTGGAAATTATATAGCCATATTTGAGCCTATTGTTCCTGAACCTAAGAAACATGGCTTGGTCTAAGTTGGCTCGGTGCTGAGCACATTCAGATGTCTGTGGGGTTATGATTCCTGTAATTCATGCTCCGGTCAAACTCCACAGAGAAGAGTTCTTCAAAAGTAGACTGTAGATTTTCCTTTTTTGTAACTTCAAAACCTTTGTATTTATACCCTTTTAGGCACTATGCAATAATGTTTTGATATATCAAGCTACTAGGAGAGCTTATTATTATATTAAAAATAAAAAACCAAAGAAAATAAAAACCTAAACCTCAGTTCCTTACTGTTTTATCTGGATTTCTCTCCCATAGCCGCATCTTATTTCTATGAAGAATTATATCTATTTCACACTATTTTCAAGAAGAAGAAATCAAATATCTAAGTGCCTTTGGAGTTGTAATATAATGAAGGGTTTGGGTTTTGAGTTTTTCTATGAGCTTCTTTTTACCTTTTCTCCCCCGCCCCATATAAAGCCGTGCTACCCTAAAACCCTGAAAAATTCATAGAAGCTTTTCTTTGATTTACCCTCCCCCCCAGCAGATTGATGACTTTAAAAATAGCAATGCAGAGCACTTAACTTAGTAAAAGCAGCTTATGTATTAACACCAGCAACTTCTGAATGTTCAAGGAGGTACAGAAACAAACATTGTTTTGGGTTTTGTGCTTTAGTTAAGTCTGCCAAGAGAGAAAATTGTTATAATATGTAAATTCCTTAAAAAAAAAAAAAGAAAAAAGAAAAAGTAAACATCTGTTTGCTAAGAGCTGAACTGAGGTAATTTTGCATAGTTGGTTTAGTCTTCAAATTTCAAACACTTTCAAGCAAAGACACTAAATTTCAGTAAAACTGAAATAAAATAAAGCATCTAAATTTCTTCAGTCTAACTTCTTAAGCTACTGAATCCTGCTGGGTTTGTAGTTTTTAAATGCTTGGCTACTGCTGTTGCTTCTTAAAATAGTAACACTGAATAATATTGTGAAGTTTTGAATATTTTTGAATTTTTTTTGTTTCCCTTTACTCCCCCCAAATTGCACAACCATACATCACCACACCCCTTAAATTTTGAGGTTCCATGGGGCTACTGGTATTTTGTAAGAGAACTATTGTACACTAATTGGTTCCTCCATTTTTCTCTAGGTCAGCTGGCAAAAATATGCATCGAAGTTCAACAGAAGAGGATTCATCATCAGAAGAAGAAATGGAGTGGACTGGTAACAATATGCTCCTAACTAATCTCTCTATACCTCAGTTAGATGGGACTGCAGATGAAAATGGTGGTAAGTAAATTGAAGAGCAGCTTTGGAAGTTGAATTATTACCCGGGTTGTAGTCCCTTTTCATGTGTGTGAGCCTTGGTTTGAGCCTGTTTCACTCAGCAGATTGCATGTTCGTGTTTCAGGATTGTTTTCACTACAGTTTTCTGCAAAGCTGATGCAGAAGAAATTGCTTTTCAAAATCTATTAAAAAAAAAAAAAGAATTTGTAGAGAGCTCTTTTGCCATCTCTTTATAACCTGCTCTCTTTGCTCAAATAACCTCACTGAATAGAATGCACTTTTTGAGGTTAAGTAAATATATAAATATTACTGTTTGTTTCATTAGACAATCCACACATTTTCACACGTAAAAGTCTGTTGAGCAAAACAATGTAAAATGCATGGATCTTGTCAGGAAAAATATCTCTCTCTCTCCATGGTTTTCTCAGTATTAGGTTCACTTTTCTTCTTGGTCTGATTAACAGTAACAGTTCTTCTTTCTTTAGAAATGTATTAGTCATACTTCATTACCTTTAACATTTGAAATTTGTGGTTAACATCACTTTGTACAGAAGCTTCTTTCTTAATCTATCATACAAACTGTTTAATATAAAATCTTGTTTTGCTCATGCATGTACCTAATTCTCCACTACTGCATTTGCTCTTTGGGGCAGAAATGTAATTCTTCACAAAATTTCTGTACTAGTTCATGCCTCTTGAAGCTATTTGACAAAAAATAGCAAACACTGTATATTAGTATATAAAATACATATGTCTTCTTATATGTACTAGCAGTTTTTTATTAGAGAAAGTGAGCTATATGATCTTCTTACACAGACAACCACAGCTACTCTTTCATGTTCAATGTTCAAAGCATAGTTTGCTGTTTCCTTTGCTTCTATACATATAAGAGTAGGGTTAATACGTGACTTGCTGTACTACTAATATGATTTGATTTTACAAAAATATACAATTGTAATTGTAGTATTTGCAGGACTTTAATATAAAAAGGGGTGCTTCTGGCTAATGACCCTGTATCTTAAATCATTGTTTAAATTTAGAATATTTTAAGTACATGCAGAAGAAGGTCCATCTTCGATTGAGTTTACTACAGTGAACTTTTACCTCAACTTCTTAGAATATGAGATACAGTAAATTCAAAACTGCTTTCAGTCCAGGTCTACTAACTTAGAAAATGCTTATCCACATTTGAATCATGGGCCCCTAACATCTGACTGAGTGACAAGTATTTTTGTAGCTTTTCTATCTGAATAGTCAGGTATTTTCCAAATGTTCGTCAACACTTTGCTAACTCCCATTTTCTTGGTTTTTAGTTATTCTCATTCTTTGTGTGGATTCCTACCCTCAAAGAACTGTAGGCAGCATCTCCCAGCTGTGTCTCACAGCTCAGGGACTCTGGTGTATACATTAGAAAATGTTATTAGAAACAGATTGAGACTTCCTTTAATTTTTCTCACCTGGCAACAAATGAATTGCAAAGATGAAGGCACCGTGAATCTAAAATAACCCCCAAATTGGTTGACACTTAAATTAAATGCCCAAAGGATCCCCTGTCTAGTACAACAGTGCGCAGCACAGGCTTCCAGGACATGCAGTGTGTTTCATCACTCTAATTCCCCTTCAGTGTTTCATTTAAAGATGTGGCTATACAAGCAAATTGCTGTGTGCAGACTACCTCTCTGCAGAGGATCGAACTCCTTAAATTACTGGGTGCCCATTGTGGTTATGAGCAAGCACCCAGTTGTTAGAGACCAGTTGTTCGTTTGTTATGGAGCACCTGCCTGTCCACTCTTACCCTGCAGTAAATGTGGTGACAGGATCAGCAAAAGAGAGAGAAATCGTCCCATGTATCAAGAGATGAGTCTGCACAGGACAGTTACTGGAGCACGTGCTGGTCACAGACCTGTGTGGGAATTGCAACGCGTGGATATGAATTCATAGCGTAACTAAGTGGGCAAACTCCTTGCAAAAACACTTGGATGGGTGGTGGATTGCTCTGCATTAGAAAAGTGAGGCAAATTAATGATGCTTGGCACACAGGAAGTTAATACAAGACTCTTGCTATGTTCTAAGATAGTCCTTTAGCTTTCCATGCAATTACTTTTCTATATGGGGAAAGTAATCTAAATAAGCTCTTTGTTTTTTCAGAGCTAACAAGTATGCATACTTTTCAGGGACAAAGAATCAGAAGCAAAATCAGAAGCAGAAATTAATCTGTTTGTATTCGGTTATCTGAAAGTGAGTTTAGAAGTCTTCTTTCAGAAAACCAGCATGAAATCTTGGGCATTGTATGCAAGCTTACCATTTAGGAGTGACTGGCAGAATGGCTGAGACACAACTGTACTGAGGATGAGACTTTGACAAAGCAGCTCATGTATTCAGGGTCTGTAGTTGTCATGATCATAAATGCAATGTGATTTACAAGAGTTATGTTTCTTCTTTGGATGGGAGGGCTTTCAGGAAAATGTCATTAAAATGTTTAATGTGTCAGATTTTCTTTCTTTTTTTTTTTAAGAAGAAAACTAGAGTAAAATTGCTTGTCTTCCATTTCAGACAATCCTTTGAATAATGAAAGTTCTCGAACTCACTCCTCCGTCATTGCAACAAGCAAAATGTCTGTAAAGACCTCAATCTTTCACAAAGATGCTGCTACGCTAGAACCCCCATCTTCTGCTAAAATTACTTTTCAGTGTAAACACACAAGTGCCCTTTCTAACCATGTTTTGAATAATGAAGATTTAGTAGAAGACCTCTCACAACCAAACACAGAAACAAGACCTGAACTTTCAGTCCATTCTCTTACAAAAGAAAGCACTTACTCAGCAAAGTACCCAACTGCATTCAGCAATAGTACCCATGCAGAAAACTCTCACAAAGAGAGTAACAAGAAAGATACTCTCCCAGTTCCTTCATGTGAAAATAATATTTTTGAGTATGATGATGATATTTCATCAGTGAGCAGACAGATACCTAGTAGGAAGTATACTAGCATCAGAAAGGCTGAAAAAGATGTCTCTTTTATGCATGTGGGCCGCCACATTGGTGACAGCATGTTGAATAAAAACTTATTTAACTTTTCTGATTTGAGCCACTCCAAAGGTAAAATGTCCTCTGAAGTAAATGAAAAGTCCAACAGTGCAAGTATAAATAGTTTTTTTCCAGCAACAGTTACAGAAAATTGTGAGTTGATGTCATGTTCAGGAGGCAGTCGAACTGTGGTACATTCACTGGAAAATAACAGTGACGAAACTGGCCTTAATAAGCTTAAAATTAGGTATGAAGAATTTCAGGAGCATAAGGCAGAAAAGCCAAGCCTCAGTCAACAAGCAGCACATTACATGTTCTTTCCTAGTGTTGTTCTTTCTAATTGTCTCAGTCGACCACAGAAGTTAGCTCCCGTGACGTATAAATTACAGCAAGGCAACAAACAGTCCAGGTTGAAGCTGAGCAAAAAGAAACTTAGTTTTATCAATCATCAGGAGCCTGCAAGTGTAAGTGACGTTGCATCAGTGAAGGAAAGCTGCTATACTCAAGGTAATGCTTGTAGTAACATTCCTGATAAGGATAGTGCTTTACCTAGCGACTTAGTTCAAGTTCCTCTTGAGGCTTTTGAAAACAAAATGCCTACAAGTACTGCTAACTATACCGACTGCCAGTTTGCAGATGGATCTCTTGAAACTGAGCAGTCCTTTGGATTATGTGGGAATAAATATACTCTCCGAACAAAACGGAAGGTAAATTACGAGACTGAAGACAGTGAATCGAGCTTTGTCGCACACAACTCAAAAATTAATCTACCTCAACCGATGGAAAGCGCTGAAAGTTTGGATGGGTCTCAGAAGTCTCGAAAGCGTAGAAAACTTTCTAAAAAATTGCCACCTGTTATTATTAAATATATTATCATCAATAGATTTAGAGGGAGAAAAAATATGCTTGTTAAACTAGGGAAAGTAGATTCTAGTGAGGAAAGAGTAGTACTCACGGAGGAAAAGATGAACTTATATAAAAAGCTTGCACCTTTAAAGGACTTTTGGCCAAAAGTTCCTGACTCTCCTGCAACCAAATATCCTATTTATCCACTAACACCAAAGAAAAGTCACAAAAGGAAAGCAAAACATAAGTCAACCAAGAAAAAAGCTGGAAAACCACAAAAAACAGGTAATAAAAACATTAGAAGAACTTTATCTTTCAGAAGAAGGACTCATACAATTCTTTCTCCTCCTTCGCCATCCTACAATGCTGAAGCTGAAGACTGTGACTGTAACTATAGTGATGTTATGTCTAAGTTAGGTTTTCTTTCCGAGAGAAGCACAAGCCCAGTAAACACATCTCCACCTCGCTGCTGGTCTCCCACTGATCCAAAAGCAGAAGAAATTTTGACCAACCTGGACAGAGAAGCTTTATTTAGTAGGGGGCCCAATATGTACAACAGCAAGACTGTTAATTCTAGTGTAGGAAAAACTAGTCGGGCCAAAACTCAGGTTAAGAAATGTAAAAAGAAATTTGCTAGTCCCGCTGTTTCTACAAAGAAAAAGAAAAAGCTTAATCAGGCTGATAAAACAGCAGATGATGGAAAGAAGAAACCTAGAACAAAACAAAGGCAAAAACCGACTGAAAAAGCATCCTCGAGAAAGCGTGTTGTATTTAAAGATGAAAAAGGAAATACTCATTCTACTGCGGAAGTGAAATTTGTGCTGAAACATCAAGAGCTGCCTGAGATCTCTTACAACTCTGTCAACTCACAGCCACTTCATAACTGGAAAGACAGTCCTCTTCCTGGCTATTCGGTAGCTTGTCTACCATCAGCACAGCCCCCAGCAGCAGCTGAGGCACAAGGTAATTCATCTGGCAGTTTCCACTCTTTGATGGAAATTGATAAGCCTATAGATGCACAGTGTATACCTACTCCACGAGAAGACCCTCATTCATCTTTCACGTCTACTCCTGGGGCATCTGGAAGGGAGGTACCAAAAATGGGCTCTCAAAGGCCCAGGACTCAAAGTACTATATTTAGAATGAAAGATTCTGCTCTCCTTCAAAACTTATTTGATCCATCTAATCACTCAACTCAGGTAACACAGAATGTGCACATCTCTAAAGAGAAGACTTCTGCAAAAGCCGAAGAGATGAAAAATTTGCAGAACAGATATTTACCACCAGCTGGGAAATTAAATGAAGCTCGTGACTCTTTGGACACAGCAAAGAAGGATCCGTTACATGCCACTAACTATTTGCATTGTAAGGACAATAATCAACAGCAGATTTTGTGTTTACCAGAGGCATCCAAGCACTCCGATCCTTCTTCTGTTCTTAAGTCATCTGAGGAAAGCCCTGGGCCACTTCAGTTGCCTAAGAACTGTTTTGTAACATCTTTGAAGAGTCCAGTGAAACAGTTAAATTGGGATCAAAACCAGAGAGGATTTCTTTTGGATATGTCACATTTTAAACCTGAAACAGTAAAACAAAGATCTCTGCCAGAAACAACCACGCAACCAGGCCCCATCTCCCAGTATAAAAACAGGACTATAGTGGCCCCCTCAGCATTCAGTGAAGGACAGTCTGGCCTAGCTGTTCTGAAAGAGTTGCTCCAGAAGAGACAGCAGAAAGCTCAGAATGCAAATGTTACACAGGAACTGCTACCAGCTAAACCACAGCTGAGCAGGAGTATACCGTGCCCTCTTGAACAGAATAAAGCAGTCAAAAGGTCACGGTCGGTCACATCGCCAAGAAAATCTCGTGCTCCCAGGAATACAAAACCTAAAGAAAAAACACCAAAACTTTCAAAAATGGAGTCTCTAAGTCAGCAGATCACTAGTCACATCGATCACTCTGTGTCTGATGACAGCCCCGTTTTTTTTTCAGACCCTGGTTTTGAAAGCTGCTACTCGCTTGAAGACAGTTTGTCTCCAGACCACAATTACAACTTTGATATTAATACTATAGGGCAAACAGGATTTTGCAGTTTCTATTCTGCAAGCCAGTTTGTCCCAGCGGATCAGAATTTGCCCCAGAAATTCTTGAGTGACGCAGTTCAAGATATTGGCTCAGGACAAACAACAGAAAATGACTTTCTGTGTCATAATGACCAAAAATCTGAGGAAGAAAAGCAGCATTCTTCAAGCACAAGTAAATGGATACGGTCTGGGTCCGTGAGCCCTGAGCTTTTTGAAAAGACCTCGCTAGATACTAATGAGAACCACTGCCATAGCCAATGGAGGAAAAATGGTCATCCTTCAACTTCTAGATCGAGTTCTATCGATACTTCTTGTACCCAAGAGACTGACGTCTGTTTAAATGAAAAATTCAAATTGAATAGAAATGCAGTAAATAAAGAGAGATTTCTTCACCTTCCTCAGCCAACCAGCTCAGACTGGATTCAAAGCCACATGAGAAAGGAAACCACTTTTGAACCCTGTCAACCACTTGATTTAGTTAATACCTCTTTTACATCCATATTGTCTTCTCCTGATGGTGAGCTTCTGGATGCAGCTTCTGAGGATTTAGAACTGTATGTTTCGAGAAACAATGAGGCATTAACTCCAACTCCAGATAGTTCACCCAGATCAACCAGTTCTCCCTCCCAGTCAAAGAATGGAAGTCACACACCTCGTACCGCTCACATTCTTAAGCCTCTCATGTCCCCACCCAGCCGTGAAGAAATCATGGCCACTTTGCTGGATCATGATCTCGCAGAAACAATTTATCAGGAACCATTTTGCAGCAATCCTTCAGATGCTCCAGAAAAGCCAAGGTACCATGTTAAATGCATTTCTGGCTACATATGCTTGTGATTATATTAAATTTCATTTATTCCTGTGAACAATTTTATGCTGTTACGTGGTACAGATGCATGAATGATCCTATCTTATATACATCCATTTAAAGTTAAAAATTACTGTACTTGCCATGCAATACCTATTTTCATGACATTTGGGGTTTTTATTACTGTATGAAGCGGGAATGTGCCTGCTTGGTTTGGAAAAGAAAGATGCTGCCCACAGGAATTGCATAGTGAGAAAACAAGTTAGCAGGACTATGCTTGTGTATCATCTGGAGGACTGCCTGCAGTGCAGTCTAGAGCAAAATAATAATTCAAACTGTTTTCTTCACAGGGAGGTAGGTGGACGGCTTCTCACGGTAGAAACTAGACTGCCAAATGACCTGCTTGAGTTTGAGGGGGACTTCTCATTAGAAGGTCTACGACTCTGGAAGACTGCATTTTCAGCAATGACAGAAAGTCCTAGACCAGGGTCTCCTCCTCGTTACGGTCACTCTACTGTTAACAAAAGAGAAAGTAATAGCCATAAAACTAGTGAAGACAAAAAAATTGTTATAATGCCATGCAAGTGTGCTCCAAGCCAACAGCAAGTTCAGATATGGCTGCATGCCAAAGAAGAGTATGAACATTTCAAGAAATTGCCTAAGAATCCTCCTGCTGAGCTGGCGAAGGCAGCTGAGAATTTCAGCTCTGCAGTATTGTCTGAAGAGAAATCTATAGAAGTAGTAAAAGCAGCTAAAGATTTAGGTTTATCTAGTCTGGAAGATGAAAGACCTGTTGTGCCTAATAAGAATTCTCCTGCTCCTGTGGCAGAAACTACAAAAACACAAGGCAAGGAATCCTGTGATAAGTCTATAAGCACTCTGGGAACTTCTATAAATACTAAAAATGACATAGACTCTAATAAAACTCCATCTGAAAGCAAGACACATACTACTTCAACACTAGAACATGATAAGGAGGAGGAAGAAGAAGATTATTATGTCAGTTACAGTTCACCAGATTCTCCGGTGCTTCCTCCTTGGCAGCAAGTAGCATCTCCAGATCCCAAGCAATCCAATTTAGAAGAGACAGAGTGGAAAAGTCAGGATGTTATTTTGTCTTCTGTGGAAGGAAACGATCTAGTACCCGTTGGAGGGGCAAAAAGCTCTTCAGCCACCCAAGAGGATGTTAGGACATCCTTTGACATGTCTCCATTCCCGGTTAATGAAGATCCTGGAAATTCTGAACCTGTTTGCCTACATAGTACACCAATTGTGCAGAAAAAAAATCACAATGAAGTACCTGAAATTCTTGGGTTTACACCCTTATGCACAGGTAAATCCATTAAGTGATTCTAACGATACACACAAAAAAATTCTGAATATGATATTTCTTCTGAATAAACACCAAATTGCAATAGTTGTAGTCTGAATTGGACAGAGAATAAAGTTCTGGTTTATTTATATATATATAAAATATTTCTTCATAACCTTCACTAAATGCCGTCTGGTTTCTAGTATGTTGCTTAATGTTTAGCCAATATTATCAAGGCTAAGCACTTCTACATGTTTACAGAACCAAAAGCCCACAAACTGACCCACAAGAGAGGAACTAATACTGATGGCCTTCGAAGAGTGCTTCTAACCACTCAAATTAAGGTATGTTAAGATTTTTCTGTAGAGATGCATTTTTATTATGCCACGTGTATGCATTTCCATTTATCTTTCTTCTGTGTTTGTTGCTGTTAAGATATTGAAAGAGGCACCGTGTAAGGATCTTGGTTTGCTCTTGTAGTTAAAATATCCTAAGTTCTACTGTGATTTCCCTCATATATATACACATATATATAAATATACACACACAAACACATATTTTTGTGTCTGTGTGTGTATTAGTTTACTTTTCAAGCAATGTTCTAAGCATTTAAAAAAAAACCAAACCAACGTAGGCAGTGAATGGCCCTGGAATGCTGATAGAATAGAAAGGGAATGGATCACACAAAATGCTCAGACTGGCATGTTCTACCTGAACAGTGTTTCTGCTTCCCATGTGGGAACAGACCAGTGGGCTATGTGCGTTACCAAAAGGACCAGAGAGACATCTCTTTTCTTCTCAATATACTGGTATTCACCCAGTTCAAGTGAGTACAAGTGTGCCCTTAATTCAGTACCTTAAAAGTGGTGACTGAAGCAGAGGTTTTTGATTAATTGTTCAAGAGAGAATAGAGATTTACTGATTCCCCTGCCCACAGTCTTCTAAGAAAGCCAATATATGTGGGGTTAATTTTGGTTGGGTTGGTTGTTGGGGCTTTTTTTGAAGGAGGTGGTGTTTGGGGTTTGTGTTTGTTTGGAGGGGTTTTTTTTTAAAGTATTTCAAACTGCATCTTGTTTTATTATGAGGTTTCATTAAAATTATGTTTCACAGGCAGGAAGATACAACTGTTGTATTCCTGTTGAAAAAAAATTACATGAGGAGATTTGAAAGCTTTTTTTAATAACTGTAGTGTAGCATTTGCATTTTCATTGATAAATTTGTATTTAATATTGCATATGGATTTAGCAACCTGTAGTTTTTCCAGTATTATACGTTGCTTTATTCCTTTTTTTTTTTTTTTTCACCCCCAATAAGAATCAATTTGCTGCCCTCGGTGCACCAAAGAAAGACACTTCTCAGATTGAAGGACCATCTCTAAATAACACTTACGGTTTTAAAGTCAGTGTGGAAAACCTGCAGGAAGCAAAATCTTTACATGAGGTAACATTGTTAAATATTATTGTATAAAATGATAGTTTATCAGACCAGTTTTATAGTGGCAGAATTTAAAAGTCTTTCCCCTCCCTGGTTCCCTGCCTGATTTAATCAGTGTGTGATGTCGTCAGCTTTAAGTAGTTGCTCTCTGAATTTCAGCTTGATCTCTAAGTGCCTTTACTAGTATTGAACTAAATGTTGCCAGATTTTTGTTGAGAAGGTGATAAACCTTCCTTTAAAAAATAAAAATGAGGGAAAGATCAGAAGGAAGAAATAGTAATTTTTGTATAAAAACGTTACTGGAAGAACTAGTTGGCCATAAGTTTCATGGATCTTCTTAAGAAACGAGGCATCTGGCATCATTCAGTCAGGCACTTCCAGTATCTCTACACGTTGCCCTTTGAACCTGTTGGCCCAGTTCCACTACATTTTACAAAATGGCACGTGTCCCAAAGAGTGTCTCCACATGTCTCATGGGGATCACTGGTTGGTCTGGGAAGAGAGATCAAAACTGGTGCTGGAGAAAGGGATGCAACATGAATACAGTACTGCTGTGTTGGGCTGCTAGCTGGCCAGCCAGTATGTATGTGCTTCCAGACAGCTGCAGCATCTGTGGCTTGAAATTAGCTGTTGAGCAGTCTACAGATGAGGTGGGGAGATAGCAGCTTTATGTGCTCAGTAGATGACGTAGGAGAAGCCACAAGAAACTCATGATTTTCCATGAAACGGAGATAGAGCTTGATAGTAAAATTTCATTTCAGTGGTGGCTGTAGTGATTTAGGATGCAAATGTAGAGGAAATGGGGCTGCCCTCAGGACATCTTACATAATCACAAATATCTGTAGCTTTTCCCTTGTAATCCCTCCAGTTTGACCGTTAGTCCACATTATCAACAAAATTATGCAAGACAGCAGAGCAACACCATAGGTGTTGAAACAGTATTAAACACTACAGTATTTACTCTACAATATATAGGGATTAGCATTTCCTTAATGCAAAGCCCTCTGCAAAAACCTGTCGCAACGCGACTTGGAAGTTCACTAATGCACCTGAAGGGAAAGTTAGGTGTTCTCTCTATCTTCTGACTTAGGCTTTATGCTTGTTTGCGTGTCTTGGGTGAGGGAGGGAAAGGTAAATAGAGAGAGCAACAATGTTTTCTCTTTTTTGATCAGTCCAGAAACTTAATTCAGCTCAACCTGCAAAGCTGTTTGAAAACATAGCAGGAATTTACAATTGTTGAACATTTGTTTATATTTTCTGCCTTTGGTAGTACTCAGAAACTGCTGTTGAATTTTAATAATTGAGTATAGAAATGTATTAAGCAATTCTTTTTTTTTATTATTTTTGTATGATCATGCCTTTTGCAAAAAAAAAAAAAAAAAGTGAGATCCAGAGATGTGTGTTTAGCCACTTCTATTAATTTTCAGGTGGGATCTCTTAGTTATAATATAATATGACCATATAAATGTCTGCAGTGCACTAATTTGCACTAATAATCTCTCGATTTTTTTTTTAAGAAAGTTCCAAAACTTACTAACTTGCTGTATTTATTTGTTGGTAGGTCCAGCACCTTACCCTCATCAGCATGGAGTTACATGCTCGAACCAGACGAGATTTGGAACCAGACCCAGAGTTCGATCCCATCTGTGCTTTATTCTACTGCATCTCATCAGACACAGCACTGCCAAATACTGATAAGAAAGAAATCACTGGTGCTATAGTGATTGATAGAGACAGGACACTCTCAAGCCAAGGTTCCTATTTCTTTTTTCTTAACATATTTTACAAAACTGCTTATTTCATAGTAATCAAACAGTAGCAAGCAAAATATAATCGAGTATCTATGTTACTATTTAGCTCATTTAATTTTGTCTTGTTGACTGTTGGATGAATGGCCATATTAAACATAGAGTTTTCCTGCTTATATCTTCCAAAGAGCTATTGCATGGGCTGTAAACCACAAATAACATACACATGTGCAAAAGATCTATGGTTGCCTACTTGTGGACAAGCTCCTGCAGTGTTCTAAAAGTATAAAGAGGAAAACCTGCCTTTAGTTTCCTACTCAAGTTGCTAGATAGCTGCAAGTGGAAAATGTTAAAAGCAAGACAGTATGTTTTATATTTTACTTAAGGGTTATTTTTGTGGTTTTATCTGATCCTTTTAGGATCTAAACAGGGGCCCTTATTGTATTGTACCTTTTTGGCTTTGTTTAGACCAGTGATACTCAACCTGTGGCTCTAGAGCCGGATGTGGCTCTTCATGGCCCTACAGGCGGCTCTCGCAATGTAGGCGTCTGATCGGCGCTCCACTCTATCAGGCAGCGCGGGGAGCACTGAGCAAATGGACCAGCAGTGTGGGAGTCGCTGAAGTTCCCCCTCCCATAGGGGGAAAGAAAAGGAGCTGCTGGGATCCCCCCACAGGTAAGAGTAGAGATCACCTCCCACCCAGCAGCTGTGGGGCAGAATGGGGAAAAACTCGCCCTTTTGCCCCTTCCACCCCTCCACCCCACTCCTTCCTAGCAGCCAGAAGGGGTTGAAGACAATGCTGCTGGGAGAGAGGATGCTGATGTATCATGTCGTGATGTATCAATATGTGATGATGTTGAGACAGCATCATCACACATTGAAGTGTCATGATGGAAAACAACAACAAAAAAAAAAACAAAAAAAGCAAACAAACAAAAAAAATCACACCGTTGATAATATCAACTTGATTTTTATGGTGCTCTACAACTCCATTTAATAAAGAAGTGGCTCTCCAGCTGTTAAAGGTTGAGTACCACTGGTTTAGGCTAGTGAAAAAAACAACCAAACAAACAAAACCAACAACAACAAAGTCCTTTTTCTTTCAGGGTTTCTTTGGCATTGTGAATGTGTATTAAACCACAAAATACTGTCTAAAATTTAAGCGTGGACTAAAACCTACCAGAAATAAATTTAGCATTAAGGCAACAGCTCCTTCTTTTACCAGTTTATTTTTCAGACTGTTGTAGATATTGTCATGTGAGCTTAGTTCTTACTCTTCTTAGTGAAGTTGATTCTGGTATTACATGCTTGTTACTATCTTAAAAAATTCTCTCCATCACCTTACTAAGTGAGATTTTCCACAGTAGAGTCACTATGACTCCCTAGGTGTGTGCCACTGATAAATGATTAAGAAAAAGCTCTCTGGAAAGAGGTCCAATACTATTTTGAAAAACCAAAGGTTATGATATGGTTTCGTTAGCAAAATAAAATGATGTGTTTAAATGTTATTGTGACATTCCTTGCTTTAATTGATATTTGCTGTCAATATTTTCTTCATTAGAACTTTTTGAGTTCCCCGTGGAGTGGCTTGACGTTGAGCTAGGCCTTCTTTTTCCTATTTTTGTATTATTATTGCTTTTTAAGTTACCATACTCATTTGAACATTTACTTCTGAAAGCACACTTTTTTTTTTTTTTTAAATTCTCAAAACCTTAAGAATATATCAAAGTAGAATGCCTTAAAACTCCAGGTTGTGCCTTAATCAGAGATACTACTGTCACAGAGAGAAAGCGAAAGACAGAAGGATGTGTTGCGTGTTATTCAGTTAAGGAGGTGTTTTTCATAAAGAAGGCAAATGCTGAATTCCTGCAGGCCTATAAATTTAGCTATTATTCACACATTAGCAATATAGACACTCTTAATGTGCACTAAGTGAGCAGTTGCTTGTGTTCTTCCATTTCTATAAGTAACTTAGCAGTGTTTTTTTTAAGTATCCTGCAAAAAAGAACCGTACTACATTATGAAGTATTTTCCTTCTTTAAAGCATTTTGCAAAGCACTACTCTAAGGTAGCAATGAAGATACATATTTTGCATGAAAACACTGTGTGAGCTGTTATATTTTATCTCTTTTTTTT